>CAUYRH010079373.1:0-109463 GCA_963574655.1 Perodicticus potto
GTTAATTTAGTGTCTGAATATGTTTAGAAAATAAATGTTTGAAAATAGCTAGGAAAATTCTCTATGAAACTAATTTATAGGTTTCATATGAAGGCTATAACCCAATTATAGCACAAGAATATAGGGAAAGGGGCACAGGAGGGGAGGGGAGGGGGTAGGGTAACTGGTCGGAGGGGAGGGGAGGGAGGAGGGAGGGTAATTGGTGGGACCACACCTACGGTGCATCTTAGAAGGGTACAGGTGAAATTTACTGAATACAGAATATAAAGGTCTTAACATAATAACTAAGAAAATGCCATGAATGCTATGTTAACCAGTTTGATGACAATATTTAAGATTGTATATGAAACCAGCACATTGTACCCCATGAGTGCATCAGGTATGATTTAATAAAAAAGAATTTTAAAAAATAGCCAAGAAAATTCTGAATGAAATTTAAGAAGTAAGTGTGTATTATTTCTCTAAGAGAGTAGATGCAGGTGAAAGGTCACAGAATTTTAAAAATGATTTATTTCGTTTGGATATAGGAAACAGTATACATATCCACAATTGAGATTTTTGGCAAGGAACGAACTGCTACAGCATTTATTATATGCTACATGAAGCGTTTTAAATCAGCAGGGAAAAAAAGGATTTTCCCATGAATAGCATTGAGACAGCTAGTAAGATTTTTAAATAACACCATTTATTAGGTCATTAAAGATGAAATCTATTTCAAATCAAAAGTTTTGTTTATTATATTTCAGACAAGAAACAGCACAAGTAATCAAAATACATGCCTAAATTATCTCCTCAATTTTACGATCTTAATGGTACCAGCAAAGAAGTCTGGAGAGCAAGTGGTGAGGAAATGGCAGAACACGTTTTACCATAGCTTGTGGAAAATTGATTATCTTTCCTGGCAAAAAGTGGCCCAAAACTTGGAAGACATGGTAGTCAGTTGGTGCGAGGTCTGGTGAGTACAGTGGATGACAGAGAGTTTGCAAGTCGAGCTAATCTGGTTTTAGCAGCAGGGTTCGAGTGACAGCATCGTCTTGCTTGTTTCTGTTGGCCAACCTTGTCTACTTAGTCACAAGCATCCTCATTTCATCCTGCTGCAATCAGCTGGCCAGGTTTCATAAAGCTGCGATGGGAAATACCAGCAGTGGACAACCAAACAAACACCATTAGCCTTTTTTGAAGACCATTCTACACGGTTTGGGACTGTATTTCGACACTACATCTTTATCCAACCAGTGCACCCAAAGATTGTAATTGTCAAAAAGAATCCATTTTTCATCACATGTAACAAAACGATGTTTTCTTCAGCCAGACCCAAGGATGGTGCCAAAAATGAAAATAATTTGGAAGTATTTTCACATGCTGGGAAGGAAAAGTGAAGTCAAGAAGTGCTGTCCATATAGCACCAAGGGAAGAGTGCGCATCCTCAGGGCAGACACGCTTTCTTTTCTCTATTTCTTTTGTGACTTCACTCAGTCCTTCCTGTCTAATCATTATAACAATAAGAACATCATAAGAATCATGGACTATTTATTTCTGTCAGAATAAATAGCTGCAAACAAATTGAATGTTTCAGGGGTGTTTATCCATTCTCTATCAACTATCCCTTGAAATCCTCTGAGCACAGAGATGCTAAGTATTGAAGATAATTCTAAAGGGATGAAAAAATTTCCCCAGGCTTTAAGGACTTCAGAAACAAATTAAGGAAAATTCACACTTAGAAGCACGTAATTTCAAAGCTCTATACATTTTTTTTTTATTTTCACCCATTTTATATTAAAAAGTGGGCTTATAGAATTCTTAAAATACACACTGTATAATAATTTTTTAAAAAATAAGCTTTATAAGACTAGTCTAAAATGATGGAATTTATCATGAATATGAGCACTTTATAAGTGCTCTTAAAAACCATGAACAAACGCATGGATGATTTAAAATACCCTCGGTGCAAACAAACATATTTCAAATAGTGGGATGAATCTTGAAAAATCAATATTTTGATATGTGAAAATCAGAGTCCTATTTTACAGTGTTCTATTTTAAATTTTAATAAATAACCATAAAACTTCTCCAAGGTATTCAACTTAAAAATTGCCTGACTGTTAAAGGGCTTGTTCTGACATCTTATTCAGAGATGTTATATTATTCACGATATGTGTAGAATTAGTTTTCTTTGCCCGGAGGGATTGTAAAGATTCTAAGATCATGCATCATGATTAAAGAGAAACTTAACGGTTAAATCCTTAAATACATGTGACAGGAAATAAAACTACTTCTCTGCATTATCCAGGCTATACTTTGGCAGCCTGCCAATGATACTCAATCAGATGGAGATGGTTGACAAGATACACAGCCTCTGAATTAGAAGGTCCATCCTTATTATATCTCCTGAAGAAAACACAGATGTCAGTTGAGATGGTGTAAGTCTTTCAGCCTGCTGAAATTACTTTTTCTTTATAATTCGGATAAAAGTGCTATCTCTTCATCTACTGAATTAGGCACTGAGACTAATTCCCTCTGGATATTTGGGTGCCTGGTGCAGGCTCAGTGGAGGAACTCTTTTTTTCCTCCTCATCACCTCTGGCTCCACTTTTTGGGCTATCATGGTATTTTTCTTAAATAAAAGTACATTTAAGTTAAAAGGAAATACAACTCTTATTAAGGCTACAAGCCCATTACATCCATTACAGTTTTAAATTTTCATTTTTTAGCTTTGTTTCTTTACTGCATTTCTTCCTCATAATCCTTTATATTAACAACTTTTGTAATACAGTTTATTTTATGCCATTAATATATCTATTTTTTTTTTAAAGTTAGTTTTAGGCTTATCTGAATAAGCTCCCATAACAATATAGTTCTTGGCAAATATCAATGATCCGGGAATGCACGCAACTGGTTTTCAAAATAATGTGAGAAAATGCATTCTCAAAGGTGTCCATGAATTCAAAATACGGGAATTGAATCTTAACTCTGCTATTTATTAGCCAGATGGCCACTGGCAAATTAAAGTAACACCCCTACCTATAAAAAGAAATATTAATAAAATTGGATCTACTCCATAGGGTTGTTGTGACTTAATTTATGTAAAGTACTTAATGAGTGACTAGAACATAATGAGCACCACGAATTCATTAATTATTAATATTATAATCCCTATCAAATAATTTGATATACAGTTCATGAGCATTATCTGTGAAATTCCAAAAATTAGAGTAATGTGGTCTTGGACCCCAAGAAGTGTTAACTTTGGCCTCCATCCTTTCATAGCTATGAGATTTCAAGGTGTCGTATGTGTATAAGCTTCCTGGACTTTAGTTTCCTAATCTGTAAAATGGGCACAGTTATTTCTACCTTGAAGGGTTGTTTCAGGGATTCAATGATATAATTCGATGATATTATTTGATGCGTGTTCTAGCAAGTATATAATAAACGTGTACCTCCAATATGTAAGATTTTATAAAAAAATTCTTCCTTTTGTCTACCACCTTACTGTGACTTTTTGTGTAGCCTACAGTCACTTGACAATACCCAATGTTCAAGGTGTTAGTGGAGTAGACATACAGAGGAAAAATGAATCATCGCCCTAAACACGTCACATTTTATTATCTACTCCTGCTCAACAAACCGACCAAGAAGCACACAGTGTGGGACCTTTAAAAGAAGGAAATCCAGTGCACAAACATGACGGTTTTTATTCCTAACAGTTTTTTTGCCATTGGAAGATTTATCTTTATATTCAGCCATAAAGTTGGATCTGTACCTCAGAATGGCAAGATTTACAAACATTAAACTGGATCAAAATAAAATTCCAGCTATAATTTGTAACCACAGGCTTACATTTCCTTTAGATCAGAAAAATACAGCTGTATATGTCACTTAATCTTCTAATTATTTTCTTTGCTGATATTTATAACTGTGGTAAAATAGATTGTCTGAAGAGAGCCAGAGAATGATCAAAATTCCAAGAAATGCATGATATTTACTTGTTCTACAATATGATTGGTGACTTTAAAAATGCATTGCTAGAAATTTCATATGTACAGTCATTTTTGGATTACTTGCACCTATGGAAGTGAGGAAGAGTCAGTGATACTGCTAAATGGTATGTAAAAATATCGTCTAATTATTCATTGTTTTACAAGAGAAATAAGAGGACAAAGAAACATACACAAATACTTTGTATGTCAGACAAATCTAATTGAATCAAGCACTATTGTTTGTTTTTTAAATATATAAACAAAGTAATACATTAATGACTGAATAAATATAAGCTGAGAACTAGAATATTATTTTTTCCCTTTTTTTGGAAAACTAGAAGAAAGAACAACAGGAATAGATTTGAGGCTCTCAGGTTTTCAGCGTTTTTGAATAATAAGGAAGCTTTACATGTCTACAACATGGATACAATATACCATTTCTCCTTGAAATATTAACTATTAATACACTTGTTTTTTAGGTATCTTGAGATTGTGATTCAACTGAGGTCAGAATACAGAAACTTGAGCTTCTTGGTTTTCATGTAAGACAGATCCAAATCAATTCATAATTTCAGACTAACGGGACTAATGCTCTAAAACTCTTCTACGCCTGAGTTCCTTGGAGTTGAATACAACACATAAATTCTGTTTTCTAACTCCCTCCCTGAGACTAGCAAAATTAGCATATTGGAATAGTATAAATTCAGAACCCATCTATCCATCTGGGGAAAAAAAGTCAACTCAGAAATATTGGGGAAGAGGCATAACTTTAATATTTTAAAAGTTTCTTATTACCTATTATTACCTTATTACCTTAATTTTTAGCAGATGCAATGATCCCTTTAAGTCCTTTTTTATTATTTGGAGGCACCCATATTTATGCCCTTTTTGTAAATGGCAACGTTCCTCCATGTTACAACCTAAGCACTCACTTCTTCCTCTCAGATATATCTATCCTCATTGCTTGACAAAACAGCAATTTTCTCATTATACCCAAATCAGTAAGACTAGCCTACCTCACTGCAAGGACATTCAGAGTCTAAGGGAGTCTCTCGTCATCAGTAAAGACAATCTCATTATCCTCCCCTCCTCTCTTCAGTAAAATGTCTGTGGACCCTTCCAGTTTAGTTAGTAGCCCATCCAATGTCTGTGTAGTTTGTAAAGCCAGAAACACGGAAATAATCTTAGAATCTTGTTTCTGCCTTTGTGATCTAGGTATAACTAATGGGTCAATGGGTTTTGTCCATTCAATATCCTAAACAACTTTCAAACACATTTATGCTCATATTTCCTGTACATAGTTGAATAATATCATTTCTTCCCAAGGTCACTGCAACGACATTCCTACATTTTCTTTTTTCCATTACCCCCACTATCGTTAGGGTGATTCTAAGATGAAAATCTGGGTGTGTTACTATCAGGCATAGACGTTTGGTCCAAAATGCCTAGCACAAAGTCTACCTTTCTTTCATTAGCTGTTGGGACTATGACTCAGCATTTCTCTCTCCTCACATTCTTACTTATCATTCAGTTCTTTGTCTAGATGTCAGTGTTCAGCAAAACCCTTTCCTAAACACTTTTCCCTTCCATCAACCATAAGGTCAGTATGATAAGGGCAGAGTAAGAAAGTTCAACCTACAATCTTCCCTACAAGGCTTTTACAGTAAAAAAGTGATTAAAATGATTGCCTAAATTTAGTATTAATTTAATAAAAATGAAGAGAATTTAAAGAAACTTTCTGTAATTTAAATTCTTTTTTATCATACAAGAATATTCCAATAAATAGGGGTCACCATTTTTTCAACACACAAGATAATACTGGTCTTATCTGATTATTTAAAGTGAATCAAATATCACCAAAGAAACAGTAAGGAGAAAAATTAAAAATTATATATAAATGGATAATAGTAATAGCTAGATTAAGCTCTAGCTATTATCACCAGATTGGCTGGGTTTAAATTGCAACTTCAATACTTACTATCTTTAGAAATATGAGAAAGTAACTTAATTTGCCTAAATGTTGGAGTCCTTTGTTGAAAAAGGAGATAAAATATCGTATCTCCTTCATAGGGCTGTTAGGATAAATAAATGATTTAATTAATCAGTCAATAAATGTTATAAATAGTAGCAGTTTTAAGATTAGTGAAATCCTATGAATAAGAGTATTTTAGAATATTCAATATCTTTTATAAATTAAAAAAAATGAACATCTCTGGACAAATGTATTTTTGAGCAAAATTGAACAATTATATGTGATCTCTTTCACAGAGGGATTTTAATGTTATAAATGAAACCAACTTTCATTGCTCTGTAGCTTTTATTTCTACAGGTAGTGAATTGTTAAAGAAAGATACATGAGAATTCCATCCAGCTTGAATCTTGATCAGATTCTTTCATTCTTCAAAATCTACTTTTTAAAAAAGTGTAGATAATGAATGGTATTAGATTTGAAAGACACTTTCTACCACCATAAAAATAATAGCTGTACCTCGGGGAAACATTAGCTTCAGATGAAATCATTATAAAATTAAAAGGCCATTCTTATTAAATACAAAAATGATTTCCAGGAAGCCAGGCAAGTTTCAACAACAATTTATATAAAACCTAGTTCTGTTATGCAGTACGAATTTCAGGAGTACAATAGTACATTTTAGCTGTCCATTTATTTATTAAGTATTTATTTTGCACTGTAATAATGATCACTACTTACCATGTTTTCACGTACAAACTACATGCTCATCTCCTGCCATCTCACCCTGCTCTATTTATTGTGGCTTCTTTCCTTTTTTTTTTTTTTTTGGAAAAATTACAACCTCTTTTCCACTTTTTACCTGCTGACTATTCTGTAAGGAACGCTAGCCTCAGTCACTGTAAACTTTCCTTTCAGACTTCTCATCAACGTTACATTTTTTTCTTTACTTTTACTTTTGAAATTTTAAAGTCAGTTTATTCAGTTCAATGATGAACACTATCAGAATAATTTACTCCTGAAACTACCTTTCCATAGGGGCAGAGAAGGGTAAGGAAAGTCAAAGCCTGAGTGTTGCCACAGATGCCATGGCAGTCAGGGCTGGCAGCAGGTGGAGATAGTCCATTAATCAGTGACACCACTTCCGGGGTCAGCAGGATCAGATCCGAGTCTGGAGCACCCGCACCCTGCCCGCCAAGTCATCCACTTCCTGGGTCGGCAGGATCAGATTGAGTCTGGGACATTCTTACCCTGCAACACCAAGTCATCCACTTCCTAGGTCAGCAGGATCAGATCAGAGTCTGGGGCGCCCTCACCCTGAGGCGCCAAGTCATCCACTTCCTAGGTCAGCAGTATCAGATTGAGTCTGGGACATCCTCACCCTGAGGCGCCAAGTCATCCATTTCCTGGGTCAGCAGGATCAGATCAGAGTCTGGGGTGCCCTCTCTCTGAGGCCCCAAGTCATCCACTTCCTGTAACAAAGACTCATCTACCTCTACACTCTTTCCAGCTTCCTCTCAGAAACGAATAGCAGATGTACCAAGACAGTGATATATTTCAAGAAGGTTTACACTTATTTTCTTTTCCTGCTTCTTTCTCTTCTTTCATCCATGTTCTTTTCTTTTTTTTTTTTAATTTCCAAGAGTTCTGCATCACATTTTGCCTTCTTATGTAAGAAATTCTCAGCTGTAACAGAAACGCCATTGAATACTTGCTTTTCAGCAGCATCTGCTTCTTTTTCTCTTTTGTTTCTTTTCTTCCTCTCTTCTAGTTTTGATCTGATCTACTATTTCATCTACTATTTCTAATTTTGCTTGATCAACTGTCACTATAGTAAAGAACATCACCATAGCAAGATTTTCTTTAGCTAATGCTAATAATTTTAAAATGCCCAAGACATCATTAAATTCTGGATTTGCTTAGGAAAATATTTCATAAAAGAAATTGTCATCTGGGCATTATTCACTGTATGTAAACTTGAAGGTAGTCTGGACAGTTTACTCATTTTCCCCCCCCCTTTTTTTTAAGTTCATATGTATTTATTTTTATATTCCAATAAAACCTTATTTAAACAACAACAAGGAGGTGGTTCAGTGTCCATAGACCCCTGCTTTAAAAATACTGCAGAGTAACAACGAGGAAGGAATTTGGATTTTCAAAAGACCTTGTAGGGCAGAATTACCTTACATGAGCAAGGGCTGATCTATTACATGAGTGAGAAATGACATCTATCTAGTCACTCTGTTAACAGCAGCTTGCCATCTATCTAACAGATGCACTAAGAAAATAACTGCATGGGATGGTTTGAAAGTTCCCAACAAAACTCACATTGAACTGTTTTTGTTTGTTTTTTTGCATTTATTAGGAAAAGTCTGATTTGTATTTGAGTCCTTCACCCAGGAGGTATACCTTATACCCCTACAATGTACCTATTAAGAGCTTACTTAGCCCCTTTCCCCAACTTGAATTTAATTGTGTTTTTCCTCTCATGTGGGCCTGTAGTTATTCATCTTTTGTTCTCTTGGTACCAGTCAAATCACAATCTTAACATTTTTTCAATTTTAGTTTTTCCTTCTCTATAAAAGTTAAACTGCAAGAAGACAAAGACTTGCCCTATGTTTAGCATGTGCTCAATAAAAACGTGTCAAATCAATGAATTAAAACAATATGCTTTCTCATAACACAAAGACAGGCACCATTATAGGCCCAAGAAAGTTTAACCTGGATGACTCATTTTCTGTTGTTAAAGACATAATTGCTTGTCATCACAAGAAATCCCCAAATTTATTAATTGATAAAGTAGAGAAGAAATACATGCATGAGTATTAATTTGATTCTTCAGTGACAATTATTTCTAAGTTTTAAAGCGGCAAAAGGACATCAAATTAGCATTAGTAGATTCAACACATGTAACTTAACATTTTTATGTGTCCAAAGCAGCGTAAAATACAAATTTAAAACCAAAAAAAAAATGGGAAAAATATTTAAAATGCATATGGTAGGAAAAAAAGAGTCTATTCTGAAGTTACAAATACACCATTCATATTATTAAGACCAATATGACTGTGTCAGAAAAGAATGAGTCATGGACCAGAAATGCAATTCATAAAAAATAGCGGGTAGAAAGTGTTTACCGTGTGCTGTATTGGAAACACTGCTTCACACCTTACGTGGTCTGCTGCATGTCATTCTCCAATGGTCATGTGAGCTAAACACTCTCACTCTGTCTTTCTAAATAGAGTTTTCAACTTTCCAATAGTTTGTACTGTGAAATTGCTTGGTTCCTCTGAGCTCTCAAGGTTTTATCTCCTTAACTCACAGAATTCTGGAACCTCTCTCAAAACTAGAGGACTCACTTCATTTGTTTCCAGTTTGTCGAG
The DNA here is from genome assembly GCA_963574655.1 of Perodicticus potto. Classification (NCBI taxonomy): domain Eukaryota; kingdom Metazoa; phylum Chordata; class Mammalia; order Primates; family Lorisidae; genus Perodicticus; species Perodicticus potto. The sequence goes on from CAUYRH010079373.1 coordinate 9,327, forward strand.
AATAACCGTTCTCTATTGCCTGATGTCTGGTGTCTTTAAAAGTGCCCCTTTAGGTCTTTTTTTTTTTTCTTATAGGACAGAAACTTTTCAAGTTTGAAAACAAATCATATCCCTGGTATACCAATTTGAAAAAAAAAACAGAGGTTAGAGCACATTTTTTGTTAAATGAAAATAAAAAGAAAGAAATATATTAATATGTGTATTTCTTTCTTTTTTTTTTTTTTTAATAGTCTAACTCTTTATTTCTTATATCAAGTATTTTTTTTTTTTTTTTTTTTTTTGAGACAGAGCCTCAACCTGTCTCCCTGGGTAAAGTGTTATGGCCTCACAGCTCACAGCAACCTCCAACTCCTTGGCTTTAGTTATTCTCTGGCCTCAGCCTCCCAAGTAGCTGGGACCACAGGCGCCCTCCACAACACCCAGCTGTTTTGGTTGCAGCCATTATTGTTGTTTGGCAGGCACGGGCTGGATTCGAACCTGCCAGCTCAGGTGTATGTGGCTGACACCTTAGCCGCTTGAGCCACAGACGCCAAGCCTAATCTGTGTATTTCTTAACACAATATTGACTTCACATATTTTCTTCTTTAAAATAAGTATTTCACAAAATCTCATGTTCATATTTACTCTCAAAATGTTTATATCATTTAAATCTTGGTGAAATGTATCAAGAAGTTTATAATCATTTGTATAAATTATAAGTGGGAAGTAAAAGCAATATATTTTCCTTTTGAATAGACCAATTCCATTTGTTCCTTAGGGAGAGAAAGGAAATAGATTATCACTTACATTATGGAGGTAATTACATAGAAGCAGTTTGTGAGATAGTTCAAATGAAATTTCACCAAGAAATGAGTCTTACTGCCTAATCTGGACATGTAATATTTAATGACATTTGAGTAATTTACTAAAGTCAAGCCCAATTTATTTTGTAAAACCCAGCTTAACACAAATATGGACAAATATGAAAAAGGATGATTAATTTTCAGTCATTAACAATCCTCTCATGCTTTACTTTATTTGACAGATTATTAACTTACAAAAAAAATTAGTATGACTTCATATAACTCCTTATTCTTATGTAAGTATATCTTCAAAATTACAAATGAACCAAACAATACAAATAATATAGACAATATAAGTAAATGAAAGTTAATGATCCATTTTGATTGATTTTGCCAGGACAAAATTAATATTTGATAGACTGAAAAAATTATTCTTTGTGATAATTCAGTGGTAAGTCCATGCATGTTGGACAAACAAATTCAGACTTAGCATGTGTTTGAGCCTAAACAAGTTACTAGAGCTCTCTGAGTTACTCAAATTCTTCTTCATCTATAAAATGGCAATATTCATAAATAGCTACAAATTTTCTCTGAAAATTAATTGAAGTGATAGACATTGCAGAATTTTATGTATGCATGTTTACTCTATTTTATATTACTAAATATTTTAATATTTGTACTATAATCTAAAGGTACATACTATGAGTTATGGTTGCCAAAAAATATACATTCACAGAGAATGTAAATTCAATTTCCCCAATGAGGAAAACATTCTCTCTGACATGTAACAATTCAAACATTATTCTCAATCAGCATTAGTGAACACCTGCTGTTCTAGCTTCAAACTATAATTTCCAAGTTAAAGGATAAACAAGCAGCATTCGATATCCTGCATGAAATATCTGGGACAATAAAAGATTATTTATGCCATTTATGCTATACTTGAAGTTATTATTGAATATTAAAGCTACTAAAATTATAATCTTTGCTCAAATATGAAAAGTATCTTGAAAAAATATTTACAAATAAAAGAACAACAAAAACAATATGGAAAGAATTTGCCTGGTTAAGCTAGGAAATCTGAAAAGAATTCCAAGATAATATAAATGGATTCTATGTATTAGAATGATGTGAAATATTATTTTAATAAATACCTGAGATTTCAAGAAGAAATAATCTGAGTGGATGATTGTCTCTACACGGGAGACAAATACTAACCAACAAGCAAATACTAGTAAAGCTAAAGGGAGTGGCAACTTGAACCAAATGCTAACAGAAGTTCAAAGACTCAGCATTGAACCTAGATTAAAATGAGCGATGTTGAATTAGAGTGTGTCCTATTTAACCTCTTAAAAGATGCCTAAGTGAAGCTGTAACACACTCTTCTTATTAAAGCATCACAAGAATGGAGAAGCAAGGATCCGGTGCACTCGATTCTGATATGAAGACAGTGGATGATCTAATACACAACACACAAGGGAAAAACTCAAATCCATTCAAGGAGGGCAGAGGGGGAGGATGGAGAGGGATGGGGGGTTACAGTTTATGGCACACCTCCTGGGGACAGGACACAGCTATGAGGGACTTTACCTAACGAACGCAAACAGTGTAACCTAATTCTTTGTACCTTCAATGAACCTGAAACAATAAAAAAAACAACAACAAAAAACCATGTAAATCATTTAAGGAAAGTAGCACCCCTAGAATTATGATAAGGCAAATGCAGATTTTTCGGTGAAATAAGGGATACCCAAATAGATTGTCAGGATCCCACAAATTAAGATGAGAGGGAAGGGAACTCATAACTAAAGATCACCAAGTATAAGAGAATGAGGAATTAGTAAGATAAGAGAAAGACATTGTCATGTAGATGGAGGGAGTCCTCTTAGGGACAAATGTGCCGTGTTACTTCAAATACTTGCCACACCTGGGGAAGGAGGGCAGGGGTGGGTGCTGTGTCTTGGTGCTGCCCCACCCTGATGCCCCCTGAGCAGCCGGCCTACCCGGGGAAAGGAGGAGGGCCTTATAATTGGCAAAAGAGTGCGGGGAATTCTCCGGTATTTTACCAGGCAGCCAACCACAGTGGGGTCTGGAAAGTAACCGGGAGTAACTTAAAGGTAACTTTCAGACCATTAGCTCTATCAGAACGGTTCCATACTGACTTTTGAACAGGAGGGCCCAATGTACACAACATAAAGCAGGACCCCAGACCATAACCAGAGGCTTGTTATGACAGGGGACCTGTTGTCTATGGTGAACGTATCTTACTCTTGCTAAAAACCTCTAACCTTGTGGTCGAGCACACCAAGGACTGAGAACAGACTGCCGACCCCACAAAATCAGCCCACTTAGATCCCCCAAACACATCAAATATTAAAATATAAGACAGATAAAAAGTAATTATAGTGAGAACATTTTTAAAAGTAGAAGATGGAACTCATGAAAAAAGATTAGGAAACTAGTGATATCAAAAAATTTCAAGGACATACAAAATCAGAGAAATTTAGAAACATGACACACATGTAAAAATAAACTCATTAACAGATGATTTACTCAACAGAGCAGATATAGCTGAGAAAAGCATTACCTGTGAACTGTAAGGTAAATCTGAGGAAATTACTCAGGCCCTAACATGAGGAGGAATCAGTACTAGTGTTCTCTACCTCTGCAAGATGACTGTAGTTAACTGTAATACACGATATAGTTTCAAATAGCTAGAAAGGGGGCACTGAAGGTTCCCAGAAGACAGAGAGGGCAAATGTTTGAGATGATGGATACGCTAATTGTTGAGGGTCTGGGTTCCAGGTTTCCCAAACCCATTTGACCTGGTTCTATTACTCTGCTGAGCTAGAAAGTTCAATCAAGGCACGGTGATGATTGAAAGGAATAATAAATGGAAACTGGAAGTAAAATCCCAGCAGCACAGGTAGTGCGAATAGCGAGCAAAAAGTAAGCAGCCCAAGTTTCAGTGTAAAAGAGAAATTTTATTTAAGAACATAGAGAAAGTTTAGAGCACTTCCAAAGAGATTTGAGGTCCTTCTCATGATGGAGAGTGAGGGAGACCAGCAAGGGTGTAAATACTCTCCCCATTTGAAATTGGCTGCAAGTATTTCATTGGTCTCTCTGCGCCTCCAGGAAATTTTGCCCTTTTCTATTGGTCATTGGTTACCTAGGTTACCTCTACCTACATTCTTAAGGGCCCTCCAGACATCTGGGATCAACAGGCCAGGTTTTCCCCTCTAATCCCTTGAGATTGTGTCCCTTTCTTTCTTTGTGTCCCTTCTGATCACTAGATCCCTGGTAATAACAAGATGGCAAAAAGTTGGGACAAAATATCTCTCTTAATTGCAAATAAATTCAATATTATTTAATAAGAAAATTTTAAGCATTTCAAAGAAAAAAATAAAATGGTCTTCAGGGAGATGTATTCCCAATGGATGTACATAATGTAGTCTTCAGATAATTGGAATTACTTACTGCACAGAGAATTATCCTAGAAATTAGTATAAACATACACAATACTAATAAAAATATAGGTGTCTCTCATTACCCAAACTCATTCATCACTTCACCAACCCATTAGAGCTGAATGTGTTTTTAGTAGATTTTTCAGAGGAAATTAGATCTTTTACTATCGAAACTTTTACTATCTGAACTCTCTTTGATATCAGAAGGATCTAAATCTATGTGTATAAGGAGGAAAACCATTCACAAATATGTGTTATATTGTTCTTTGAATTTCAATCATTTTTAATTCTAAATGTTTTGTACTGTAATGTTAATAAACCGTAGTATAAAGTATTTTAATGTTTCTTTCCATATCTCCATTTCATCTATTTGACCTCTTCAGTAATAGCCCACTGACTTCAGCCTTCAAACATTTTTAGGCCACTTCAGTTTGATCTTCATTGGGGTATTTTTTAAAAGACAATCTTAACAAAAACATAAAATAACCCAGAAAGTCTGTGTTTCTGAAATTTTTTCATGCAAAACCACTTACAAGATTTCAAAGGTCATTTTCAAAGAGCTGTGTTTAACGCGCAGAGGTGGTGAGGCTCAGCGGCCATCGCTACTATTAACGGTATCTACAGCACCTTTGTATTTCCCAGGAGGTGCTCATTAGCATTGCCAAGTGATTTAAATTGGTTAGGTTATGAGCATAATTTCAGATGGTTGAAAGTCTGCAGACAAAGGAAGTTCATAAATTGTAATATATGATTGCGGGAGTTAATTTTTTGCCAAGTGGAACTAGGAGACTTGAAACACAAATAAGCTTTAACTTCATTATTATTTTCATTAAAGACATAAAAAAAAATCACCACATCAGTATAATGCATAGGTTATGAAGAATTCTGGACTTTGAAATTGACCAAAGGGATGATTTAAAATGAGCTGCAGAAATCACAGGCATCCATACAGAGGCTTCAGAAACACCAGACAGAGCCTAAAAGACATACCATGGTCAGACCCCAAATGAATATACTCTATGTCAATAGACATTGACAGCTTAGCTTGAAGTCCTAAGGAGTCTCAAGGAGAACATAAAATGAATTCAGACAAGCAGCTACAGATAAAACTGTGTCTTGAAGCTGAAAAGTTTTCAGTATACACAGATGGAAGGCGAGGAATTTGCCCAGGCAATGGAGAACACATACAAAGTTACACAGAAGGAATGTAGCTCACCCACCCTGCAGTTGGCTGTAGATGAAAGGTAAAATGCTTGATGGAAAGGTCAATGAAAAATGGCACTAAAAAATGGCCTATAATTCAGGGTATGATTCCATTGTAAAGAGAATTCTATGTTTTAGTTTGAATTTGGTCCTTGTGGAACAATTAGTCATTAAGCAGTAAATGGACACCATTAGATTTGGATTTTAGAAAGAAACTCCATAAAGTCAACAGAAATTTAAATAGAGGAGAGGAACTTATTTGATAGACAAGGGAAGGAGATGGGTACACAGCAGTGGCAGCAAATGGTGAAGAAAAATGGAATGGTTCAAGGATCCTTCAGATAAAAAATATATTTTTTAAACTGGATACAGCATTTGTTCTCAACAAGAATTGATGGGGGATTGAATATGAAAGTGAAAATGGACAGAGACAGCAGTGACTGCCAGCTTCCTCTAGGACCAGTTGGGTAGGTGTGGGCTCCTAGGTGATGGGTCCTGAGCTTCCTCCAAATGTCTCGCTCTCCTGCTCACGCGTTTTTTATAGTGCTGAGTATGTGAATTTTCATGTCTTATAAAGACTTTCAGATTTCATTTGCTTGGAAAAGACTTCTGAACACCAAACAAAATGAAACAGAACACAGCAAAACCATGAAAAGTAATTGGGCAGATAAGGTAAATACAAAAAACACGTCTGAGGAACCCTGGCAGTCAGTCCCAATAGGCAAATCTATTTTGTTAAATTGAGCCATTCACTATAAAAGCAGAGCTATTTGTTGTATATTATTTTTTCTTAACTCCATCACTATTAATAATAAACAAAATTTATTTCTAAAGCACTCATGTACATTGAGTGGCAATTGGTCACATAACTTACACAACCAGATGTTCGAGGGACTAAAATGATACAAAACTTTATGAAAGAACCGATAGCCTTCTGCAATGTTTCCCTTAAGTGAGTTCTGCATTATCAACCAGCACTAACTACAGCCTGACTTGAAGACAGACACTTTGGCATTGATTTATAATTAAAGAGCCTAATGTATTCCATATCAAAGTTTATTGATCTGAAATAAGGATTCCAGAGCAATTCATCTTCATCCATCTCAGGAGCTGGGAAAAGGAAGAAAACGTGGGTGCTGCAGAGTTATGCAAACCCTCTTTGAAAAGGAGATGTTTAATGGTTGAGTCATGCACCTCCAGGGAACCACAAACATCCTTATCTGATGAGTCATTTCTTTAAAATCAATGGTGTCTCTTAAACTCAAAAGTGATTCTTACTGTGTACTGGAAATGCTTCTCTCATTATACTGTAGATGATATAAATGATTGTAAAACAGAGCATTAGATCATCATATTTTCTTCTGTTCCCAGGTTTCCTTGACCTCCGTATGTCTATGCAGTTAAATCATGAGAGCTGTAAAAAGTTATTTCTGAGAAGAAAAACATTTTAATAATATCACTACATTTTAAAAAATTTCCAATGATACAGCTATATGAGTTTGCCTTGTTCGAGCTCAACATATCTAGATGACCCTTATATCAAACATTTATTAAACAGGAAGATGAGATATTCTATCTTACTCAGGACATGAAAAAAAAATTGGTACAATTGAGGATAGCTTATGTGTCAAAACTATTTAAGGAGGAACCTGCTACAATTGGTGAGATGTGTAATAAGTTGTGGTTGAGTTTTCACTTAAAGTGTTTTGTCTGAGTGTTTCCAAGCCTCAATTCCATATTGCTAGGCTTTAGATATTCACTTTAGAAGTAATCACAGAGATTATAAATGGGCAGAAATACAAGCAGGATTCAATACATTCAAGAGATAATAAGTTACTGCTCAGCACCATAAAAATACATGAACAGGAGAGCGACGCATTTGGAGTCCACACCTACCCCGCTGGTCCTAGAGAAAGCACGCAGTCACTGTCTCTATCCTGTTTTCCCTTTCATATTCAATCCCCATGTAGAAACTGCACCACTCCTCAATGTGCTGGTCTCCCAACCAGAGCCACTGGCTGTGGTTCCTTCCCCCTCCCTCTCATTTCACTGCCTCTGTGTGTGTTGTAAAGCTGGTGTTCAGGTCTCTCGCTTTACCCGCTCCCTGGTGGTAACACTGGGCTAGTGACCCAATGACACTGTGCCTGAGGCTTCTCAAGAGTAAAATGGACAGAATATTTGTACATGCCTTACGTTTTGTATGATGTTTAAATAAGTAGATCCATGTAAAATTCTTTGTGGAGTGCCTGCCAAAATAGCTGTAGCTCAATAGATTTTTTAAATAATTGAACTATGAAAAAGGAAGAGAAAAGTGAAAAAATGTTGAAAAGAAAATAAAGGGACGAGTTTGGATACTGATGGGCTGATGAGGGTAAAGTCTTTTCCATTAAGAGGACCTGAGAGCAGAATGAGAAGTTGGTTCAGAGCCAGATTGTTCCAGAAATTCATTCCCAAATGAGAACCTGTGGACAGCCAGGCATCTGATGACCAAAGATATCCTCAAATACCTGTGGACAAGTAGATATTGTTACCCCGTAAAGGATCATAACACGTTAGGTCAGCCTCACTCTGTGATGGAACTGGAGCCGAGCAGAGTGTTCCCTGCTATTGCAAATTGAATACTTATGTCTCCCCCCAAATTCATACGTTGAAGCATAATAATCGATGTGATGGTATTTGGAAGAAGGACCTTTGGGAAGTGATTAAGCCGTGAAGGTTGAGCCTCATCAATGGGATTAGGGCCCTTATGTAAGAGACACCAGAGCGCTCCCTTGCTCTTTCTCCCAGGCAAGGACACAGGGAGAAGACAACTAACTATCCAAGTATGACATGGAAGAGAGTGGCCTCACCTGAGACAGAGCTGGCTGCCACCCTGGTCTCAGACAGCAGGAATTCAGAGATGCACATGGGAATGCACACCTAGGGCGTGGATAATAGTAGAAGAAACGTAAAGTTCTATCAGGCTGGATTTGTTGATACAAGTAATAATGTTCTGTGATCCCAAATGTCTTGAAATGGAGTCACTTATGACAAGTGACTCAGCCCACAGTGAGACTGTTGACTGCTCAGAGGGATAACACGTGGATGGTGGACTGGGATGATGACACCTGCTGAGCCAGGAACCCCTGAGAACTGACTAGGAAGTGAAGACACAAAGCAGCTAGTTAATGGATGTAGACACTCTCGTGGAGGGCCATGAAGACTGCAGAGAAACCGCCCCTGGCCGCTATGCCTGCAGGAGCTCTCCGGTAAGAACTCGGAAGCTGCCAGAGGCATCCGAAGTGATTCCGGTTGGGGGATGTTCCCAGCCCTGTTGATTCCTCAACGTGCTGGTCTCTCGACCAGAGCTACTCACTGTGGTTCATTCCACCTCCCTCTCCTATCGCTGTGTGTGTTGAAAATATTTGCATGATTGTTGGTGTGCAAATGCCTCACAATGAGCCATGGATTTGTAAACATTTGATTTGCCATTTGCATCACTGTGATTCCGTCAGGAACTGCCTCCCCCCATCCATGGGAGTTAGCACACCTAGGCTGATCCAGCTCTGACACAAGACACAGACCCACTAGCACGGATTCTCCATTGAATGTTGCACTCAGGGTGTCAGAAGGGCTGTAACAGTTTGATTCTGTTGGTTGGCTGAAACGTGGATTAAAGGTGTCCCACTGTGAGGGAATAGGAAATGTCTGATCTCCCTTGCTCTAATGTAGAAAAGGGGATGTAAAAAGTCAGAGAGATTAGAATCTTAGAGAAGGTTTGTCACTTAAGACCTACCCACATATATTAGGTAAGTCCAAAAAGATATACCTTTTATCAATACAATTAAAACTAATTATGCAAGGGAAGCTGGAGCATCCCTGAACATCTCAGCGATTGCTCCTCTCTGTAGGCCAGACATTTATGGGAACCAGACAAACGGGAAATACAAATGCAGTGGGAATAGTTAAATCCAAGGGCAGCAGGGGCCAAGTAGCAAGATGGATATGGTGACCATAATGAACAGCAGAGCAAAGTGGCAGTCAGAATGTTCTGGTGTTGGGCAATTCAATTATGGTGTTTCTAGAAGTAAAATAGCTAGGATCTCTACTAAATTCACATTTGTTCTATATAAGCAGGAAAGCTCCGAGTTAAGTGAACAAAAGTCTAATGGGAATCACTAAGCACAGGGGAAGGGCCCTTGGCACCCCTTGAATTCCCAGAGTTGATCCAGCTCACAGACCAGAACCCCTCAAATTAAATGAAGCCCATTCCCCTGGGAAGAACTTTGGCACACTACCAAACATTTATACTGTTAATATTGCTCCCAGGTTTCCCTAAGGGACCTAAATAATAGCGCCAGAGTACCTGCCTTCAGGGAAAATAAAGGAACAGTCTTTTCAGAGACTACTGGACACTGCTCTAAACTGACACTGCGTCCAGGAGACCCACTGGTCAGAGGGGACTTATGAAGGTCAGGGGAACAATGGGGTTTTAGCTCACAAACATTTTGCAATGTGTCTCGTGGGACACCAAACCCATCCCGAGATCGTTACTCCAGTTCCATAAGGTATAATTTCCCTGACCTGTGAAGCTGGCGCTATGGTAAAAAAGGCCAGGGGAAGAGATAAGAACAGCTTCTATCTAAAGAAATAGTAAATCAAAAGGAATGGCACATTCCAGCAGGAAAGTCAGATACAAGCACCACCATCAACAACTCAAAACATGCAGTGGTCATGATTCCCACTACATCCTTACTCACCTCTCCAAAGTGACCTCTGAAGAAGGCAGATGAATACCAGAGAATGACAGCGGTGACTCCAATTGCAGCTGCTATACCAGATGTGATTTTTCTAACCAAGGAAGATAACACGCCCCCAGGTACCTGGTGGGGAGGCATGGACCTGGAAAATGTGCACCCCCCCCATCCTTGTGAATAAAATTCACCAGGAGCAGTTTGCTCTCAGGTAGAAAGGCACCTTCACTGTCCTAACGCAAGGTGGCATATTAACTCTTCAGCCATGTATCGTAATTGAGTGGACAGGGACCCCGGTTGGCTTTCCCTTCTTCAAGGCATCATTGAGGTCAACTACGCTGACCTGTGAACTGGATCTAGTGGGTGAGAACTACTCATGCCCCAGACTTCTCCGTAAGACATGTGCATGGCAGAAGGTGGAAAATAAATCCAACTAAATCCAGAGGTCTTTTACCTCAATGGAATAGCTAATGTGAAGGATAAGTTGTTCCATCTGACCCCTCATATAACGGAAAAAGAGGCCCCAGGCTGTGAGTCCTAATTGGATTCCAGAGGCAAGATATTCCTCATCTGGGCATGACCTGAAAAGCCACTGGTTGTGAGTGGGGCCCAGAACAAGTGAAAGCCACAGATTCAGGCTGCTGCACAGATGGCTTTTCCATCTGAACCATGTGATCCTGCGGATCTAATGGTGTGCAAACAGCTGTGGCAGCCAGGACGTCACATGACACCTCTGGCAGACTCCTGGAGGTAACGGCACAGGCCACTAGGCTTTTGGAGCCGAGCCCTGTATTCATCTCCAGGTAACTACTTACCTTTTGAATGACAGCTGTGTGCTGCCACTGGGTTTTAGTGCAAACTGTACACTTGACCATGGGCAACTAATTCACACGGGAACTTAGTTGCCTGTCATGGACTCGGCATTATCTGACCCATCAAACCATAAATTTGGGCATTCTGCATCATCAAACATGCCAGCGGCAATACTTCTTCATACAGGAAAGTGGTGTGTAGATACTCAGGCCTGCCTGGCACTGAAAGCACAAGTTACACAGAGAAGCGGCCACTGTCCCTGCCTACTGCACTGCTCCTGCCTCCTAGCCTCAGGGAGTGAGCCAGGGAGCAGGGTCACAGAGGACCAGGCCTGGTTCACCGGAGGCTCTGCACAACATGCAGACCAGAAAGTGAACAGCGGAGCAGGGCAGCCCCTCTCTGCCACATCCTGAAAGCACCATGGAGACGAGAAACCATCCCAATGGGTAGAAGGTCAGGCACCTGCTTGTACACTTTGTTTGGAAGGAGGAATGATAAGAAGTGACTATTCAACAGGCTGGCTGTCTGGTCAGGGACTTGGAAGGAACATGACTGGAAAATGTGTGACAAAGTCCTTTTAAGAAGGTGTACGGATAGATTTCTCTAAGGGGGCAAACAAACAAACACAAACTCCAGCTTGCTGTGTTCCATGTGAATGCTCACCAAAGGATGACCAAAGCAGAGAAAGATTTTGATGAGTGAATAGGGGGACCCATTCTGTAGATACCAATTTGTTTCCCCAATCACTCCTGCCATTGCCTAATTGGATCATAAACAAAGTGGCCCTGGTGGCAGGGATGGAGCTTATGCATGCATTCAACAATAGAAACTGCCACTAATCAGGGCTGACGTGGCTGAAACCAGATTTGAGTGTCCAGTCCACCAGCAGCTGAAACAAACGCCAAGTCCCTGAAATGGAATAGTTTTCATACCAGTTGATTACAATAAATGTGGTGCCAGGCTGATGACATTGGGTGACCTTCATCATGGAAGGGCAGGGTTTTGTCATCACTGGGATAGGTGCTTTCCCTGGACATGGGTTTCCTTACCTGCTTTTGTAAAATGTGCATCCGTGGCCTTGCAGAATGCCTTAACCACTGTCATGGTATTTGTTACTACATCGCTTCTCACCAAGAAACTCACTTTATAGAAAAAGGAGCAGGGCAATGGACCCACCCTCATGGAATTCACTAATTTTACCATGTTCCCCACCATTTTTAAGCATCTTCATGGATGCCCAACTTGGGACCACGGGCTGCATGCTGATTTTGTGAGGACTTTTATGCTTATCTATGGTGTCAGTTACCACAAAAAACAGGCATGGACCAGTCATTTTTGTTGTTGTTAAGTAGCTTTCATTAGTGTTTCTGCATTTAATGTGTGACCCCAGATAACTCTTCTTCTTCCAACGTGTGGTAATGGAGAGGAAGGCGTAGATGCCCCCGCTGGATAGAGGGGTGGAATGGTCTTGTGAAGTCTCAGTTGCAATGCCATGCAGGTGGCGGGGTCAACAGTCTCCAGAAGACAGTACTGCTCCGAATCAGGGCCCACTAAATGGTACTGGTTTTCCAATAGCCCAGATTTATGGGTGCAGCAATCAGTAGGTAAAAATAGGAGTGCTGCCACTCACCATTCCCTCTAGTAAACCACGGACAAAATTTTTCTTCTTGTTCTCATGACTTTATGTTCTGCTGGCCTAGAGTTCTAGTTACAAAGGAAAGCAAATATTTCCATGAGGAGACACAATTATGACTTCACTGAAATCGATTTTAAGAGTGCCATCTGACCATTTTAGGCTCCTCGTGCCCGTGTGTCAAGAGGCCAAGAGAGCAGTGGTCACGTTGGCTGCGGTTACTGATCTGGACCACCCAGAGGAAACTGGGTCGTTCTGCACAGTGGAGCTGGGGAGAAATGTGGGGTAAAGGGATCTCGTCGGGTGTGTCTTAGTGTTACCACACCTTGTGATTAAGGTTAATCATGAATTAAAACACGCACATCCAGGCAGGTCTATGCATGGCCCAAAGCCTTATGGAATGAGGGTTTGTGTGACCACAGTAGGAAACAAATCATGACCAGTGAGGTTCTTGCAAAAGGCGAAGAGAACCCAGAGCAGGTAGTAAATAGTAGTTAAAAATATTAGTTAAGACCACGTACCAGTTACAGAAACCAGGACTGTGATTGTTACGGATATGTTGTTCTTATTTTGTTATCAATATGTTTGCATGTAATAAACATATATTAGCCAAATATGAGTTCTGACAATTAAGTTTGCCAATTTGCCACTGTGCACTTAGGTTGGCAGCACTAAATACAAAGTACAAACCAGTCAGTAAAGGTTTGTAACCTTGGTGTGCCAGTGTCTCACAGCTGTGTCCTTGTTGACATGTGGTGCGTCGTGCTGAATGGCACTCATTATTGTTGTCACCTGTTTTTGAGCACTGTCCTGAAAATGTGAGAGCTTGCATTAGAGCAATGAACAAACATTCATAAATTTCTTGTTCAACTTTGCAAGAGTGGAAGTGAAATCAGGGACATGTTCGTCCAAGTTCATGGAAATGAAGCCATAAAGAACACAGTAGCATACACATGGATTAAATGTTTTTATGAGGGGAGAAAAAATGTTGTGATTTAGAGGGGTCAGGGTGGTCAGTAATGAGTTCCAGACCAGCCTTAGCAAGAGCAAGACCCTATCTCTAGTAAAAACAGAAAAATTATCCGGGCATAGTGGCACATGCCTATAGTCCCAGCTACTCGGGAGGCTGAGGCAAGAAGATTGCACAAACCCTACAGTTGAAGGTTGCTGTGAGCTGTGATGCCATGGCACTCTACCCAGGACAACAGAGTAACACTCAGTCTCAAAAAAAAAAAAAAATCAGAGTATGTGATAATAAATACAAACTGCATCAAATGTTCTGGAAAAACTAAAAAAAAAAAAAAAAAGGAAATGACTATATTGTGATGAATGAGAATTGACCTGTGGAAAAATAGAGGTGTGACTTCTGTCTTCCTAATACAGTGACAACGTGGCAGAGAAAAATTTAGCATGCTTTCCCCAAGAAGTTTTCTCAGGATTCCACCTGTGTTTTTGGTACATTTACTATATGGTTTAGAATGCACACTGCTGTTAGATCAGTGGCAGTTCCTGTGCTTGGCAGTAACCAGTAATCAGTAATCCAGCCTCACAGTAATCAAACTGATGAAACTGATATGAAAGATCAGGACAGCCATGACGGTCATCCATAATAACTAAAAAGCGCTGCAGAGGCAAGAAATGTCCGGTTCACACGCCGGGCAGTCAGACCTTAGGCAGAAGGCAAACCTTACTGATGGTTTTGCAAAGTATGTAAATCATCAGAACAAAGCAATATGATGAATTGAATATTAACATAATTATATTTACTTTGCCTGATGCAATCATCCAATCATAGCGACGTTCTGTCAATATTCCGGGACAAGGACATTCTGATGTGTTTTCCTGTCTTTCTCTTTTCAGGGGAGGCCTGGGTGGGGACTGCAGATGTTTGTTTCTAAGGATCTACTTTTGTTAGGCTTCTGCAGTTGACCAACAATATTTCCAATTTAAATTTTCTATTTTGGAAATTTGTATTCAAGTTGTATTGTCATCTATCGGATGTCGAACACATTTTACCTCTTAAATGTGACTTTAAAACTTTTTATCTTGTCATTTGGGTTTAACTCTCAGAAAGCAAATGCATTTCTTTGAATTTCTTTTTTTTTTTTTTTGAGACAGAGCCTCAAGCTGTCACCCTGGATAGGGTGCTGTGGCATCACAGCTCACCTCCGATTCCTGGGCTCAAGTGAGTCTCCTGCCTCCGCCTCCCAAGTAGCTGGAACTGCAGGTGCCCGCCACAACGCCTGGCCATTTTTTTTTTGGCTGCAGCCGTCATTGTTGTTTGGCAGGCCCGGGCTGGATTCGAACCCGTCAGCTCAGGTGTACGTGGCTGGCGCCTTAGCCTGTTGAGCTACAGGTGCTGAACCTATTTCTTTGAATTTTAATATATGAGAGGTTGATGCATACATTTAATTGAGCCCCTAAGCTTTTAACATATATAAAAGACCATGGACCTACAATTTAATATTGTAAAATGCCTTTCAACTGAGATGTTCAATGTGCCATGTGCACATTTTCTATGTAATTCTTAGAACACCCTAAGAATAATAATCGGAATCAGTAACAAGTAGACAGCCATGAAGCCATGATCTGCTTCTCAGCGCAGCAAGGCAAGTCTCATGTTTCTGAACTTTCATTCTGCAGTTGTTATACTGTAAATAACTTCTTTTTACATTAGTTTTAAATACATACACTTATTCATTTCATAATTCTTAACCTGCATGAACATCTGGATTCATTACAAAAACAAAATAGCTTTTTCTTCCTACAGAGAAAGAGATGAAAGAATAATTTGGAACATTTACAGTGATACTTGAATGAAATGGCAAGCAGGCAAAGTGTGGTTCCTTCCCGGCCTTTCTTTTCCAGTAGCTACTTGTTTTCCAGGCGGCAGCGTGCTGTGTTCTTCTTAATGAAGCCCAAGTGCTCTGTGTCGCTTGCCCTGTAATTTTCTGGACAGAGTGAGCCATTGTCTGTGCCAAGACAGAACTACACACTCCATTCCCTCTCTTCATTAGGCCTGGAAATTATTTAATTGTTTTTCTCACTGTCACTTGTAGAAGTGTTTGCAAAGGTAATCGTTACAGATTTCCTTCTAATTATAATTTCAGAGTTGCCTCCCATTCAATTTCTGCTATATTTCAATGGGAAACTGAACTGGAAGTCTAAAATCCACCTGCCTCTGTCTCTTCCCAAAAGTTGTCCCAGCGTTATTCGTCGATATTTTGGTTCACAAAATGCATTCAATTATTCCCTTGTCATTCTCCTGAGCACAAGGCATCTTCTGAGGAACAGATTGTACCATGCCCTTAATTTCTCTCTTCACTACCCACAAAATTATCACTTAATGATGCCAGGAATTTATCTCATACATTATTTCATTATTGATGACTTTTAGCTTGAGGAATATAATAATTCTGGGGTACTTTCTCTGCTACATTTGCCCAGAGTACATTTCTTAAGTATTTCATCTTTCAGTTCCTTAAAAAGTTCTATAGTCTCCAGAGTCTCAGAGAGACCCAGTTGTGGTCAGTATGTCTAAGAACATCTATTTCTACATTGCTGTACGTTTGGAGAAAGATACAGATATAGCCTAGACTTTTCAATCTACTCTTTATTTTAGATCTACTTAACTGCTAATGACAAAAACAAATCCCGAATGTTGATTCTTGACATTATCATTTATATTATTCATCAAATAGATTGCTGTTTTTAAAAAATTACCTTTTCTTTCCTAGTGTTTTGCAGAAAAAAGTTCACATCCCTCCCTTAAAGAGTTGGCCCATATAATCTCTAATCATTCTCTTACTCGGGCCAGTTTACATTCATGACACCAAAGGCAGCTCCAAACCCACCTCACTGCCTCAGGAGGAGCCAGATGGTATGTGCAAACGTGTACAGCCCTATGTGAAATACTTATTTGGCTTCTGAAGACCTACCTAATTTTCAAAAAAGACTCGCTAAGTTTAATTGTGGTTTTAAGAATTGTGGGGTTTAGGGGAACAGATTTTATTTCTGTTATACTAGAAATCAGTGCGTTGTGAAGAACTGGGTGGGATGGTTCTCAACATGTACCCAGCAGATCCTGAGTGTGCCTTCCTGTTCTGTGGGTGCCAGAAAGTTGGCGTGTTCCCATTATCTGGAGTTCTGAATTTCATTTAGATTCAACCAAACAAATAAATTCTCACAAGATTTTACATGTGGAAACCAAGAGAAGGAAGGGCATTTCCTGTTTCTTCGGTTTATTTTAGCAAAACATAGTCTATGGATATTGGGGGAGGGTCTGCAATAGTATTAGTAGAAGGACACCCCCGAAGCTCCAAACGACTTGGGAGGAAGGGTGCGGGCAAATGCTTTATTTGGATTATGGTTAACACCGGCTGCTTGTGCTTCTCAATGGGATACAGAGGTACTTGGTAGTGGGTGATTGTAACAGTGGGGTTAATCTGGCACCTGTGGCTGGTGGTTATAGGATAGGCATCAGCTTCTTTGGCAATCATTTCACAGCACATCTTTGAGAAACTTTCCTTTTTTTTTTTTTTTTTTTGAGACAGAGCCTCAAGCTATCACCCTGGATAGAGAGCTGTGGCATCACAGCTCACAGCAACCTCCAATTCCTGGCTCAAGCGAGTCTCTTGCCTCCGCCTCCCCAGAAGCTGGGACTACAGGTGCCCGCCACAACGCCCGGCCATTCTTTGGTTGCAGCCGTCATTGTTGTTTGGCGGGCCCGGGCTGGATTCGAACCCGCCAGCTCAGGTGTATGTGGCTGGCGCCTTAGCCCGTTGAGCCACAGGCGCCGAGCCAGAGAAACTTTCCCAATTCAGATCTTCTTTCCATATATTTTTCAATGAGTCTGTACACAATTTGTATCTTATAAGATATCCATTCTTGCTTAAAATAAACTGTATCTTTTAGTCTGTATATCAACTGTGACTGATACAATAATTGATAACAAGAGTGATCGAAATTAATAACTTCTTAAGGAAATGAGAATTTGATGTTAAGTGGCCTGGTTCAGTTTTAAGTTGGCTGTGTTTTTACTAGCTCTTGGTAAAACCATCTGCTTCAATTTGTTCAATTTGTTTCATACAGCATTTAAGTAAGACTATTTTCAACAGGATCTTTATAAACATTATGCCCATTAATAAGAATGGGTCTATAAGGTAGACCTTGATTAGTCTATGATATGTAATAGTAAAAGCATTACTTGAATTATCATTTATGTGAAGCTGCTTGAAGTCATAGCTTGCAGATATAAGGTCTATGTTTAAATCCAAGTTCGACTAACTATAGAATCTTTGGCAAATTACTTAACTTATCTGCCTCAATTTCATTATCTGTGTAATAGTACTAACTTAATAGCTTTGTTGAAAAGATAAAGTGAATGAATATATTAAAGTGCCTAGACAGATGTCAGACACAGAGAGCTTTCTTTGTTATTTGTAAGTATTACCGATACCGTTACTATTATTTTTGTTGTGGTTGTTAATTGCCAAGAACTGTTGGCAATTACCCTACATGCAAGCCAGTGATCTTTAACTAGTCATTGTTTTCCACGTGCTGGCAGAAGATGCGCCTGCTGGGGCAGAGGCACAAGGCTGCTTATTCCTTACAGCAACAGCAATAGCCAAACTTTATTATGATTGTATCCGTATTCTGAGTTGCAGTTTCTAAAACAAGATTCAGAAGATAATGCATTATATTACAAGAGAGAAACCTCAAGGGTAGGGAACCTGAAGCTTTTGTAATGGGCAGTGTATTTGCCTGGTTTTTGCTCCAGATAGAAACAACATTTTTATCATACCAGACTACAGATAACTAACTACAGAGTTTACTGCTCCATTTATTCTTCAAAGCTGTTCACTAAACAAATATATTTGAAAAGATAGTCGGAAACACAGGTGGCCAGTGGCTTTGCTGATAAGATGTGCAAGAATGTGACACCCATGGAGAATTGTTTCCAAAATGATCTGCTCCTTATATCCATACCATCTTGGCTTCTGGTGAATTTTTCTATGAATATACACCATTTAATTATTCCTGTGATAAACCTGACCAACAAAGACTTATATTAGTTTGCTTTTTTTTTCATATAGCATGTAGTTAAGACTATTATTAACAGGATCTCTATAAACATTATGTGAAATTTAATAAAATATGAAACTGCTTGAAAATGTAGTCCCTGAACAAGAATCACAACATATTTAAGTAGATTGCTTTTGATTTTAGTTTTAAAGTACTTGCAAATATCACTCATAATTTTAGAAGAAAATATATAGGAATGTGAAAGGTATCCATCTGTTATGAGCTGGCCAAAGTAAATTATAAGAATTTCATAGCATGGAGTTGCAGCCTGGAGGCTCCCAATGGGCTAATATATGATTTTTTCACAGTGTTTTATCATATTTGTAAATATTTTATATTCAGATCAATTCTTTTCAAAGTCAGAGAAATATAGAACCAATGTGTAACTTAATGGTTAGTCCATGGTTTTAAAATTCCAGTTAACAATATGATTTTAGGGTAGTTATTTAGCTTGGCCCAAGAGAAATTATCCAGAATGCAGATGGAAGGCGTGAGAACATAAAGAGAGGTTAAAGGGCACAGAGGTCTGAGTGGGCGTGTCCAACACGTGTGTAATTGGCATTCCAGGAAGAAAGGATGGAGAGAACAGGGAAAAGGCATAATAACTTATAAATATGAATAATCTTTCATTTGTTAATGTATCTGCCATTTCATGTGTATTTTACTTTGGAAATAAATACAGCTCTTAAACAGCAAGTTCAAGGGCAGTTCAAAACTGATACACTTCAATTTTTAGTTAACATCTTTTAATTATTCTGTATCTTTTTTCCTTGTTTTTTGAGACAGAGTCTCACTTGTTGCCCTTGGTAAAGTGCGGTGGCATCATAGCTCACTGCAACCTCAAACTCTTGGACTCAAGCGAGTCCCTTGCCTCAGCCTCCTGAGTAGGTGGGACTACAGGCGCCTGCCACTATGCCTGGCTGTTTTGAGAGATGAGGCCTCCCTCTGGCTCAGGCAGATCTCGAACCTGTGAGATAAGGCAATCCACCCGCCTCGGCCTCCCAAGTACTAGGATTACAGGTGTGAGCCACAGTGCTTGGCCTTATTATTCTATATCTTAAGACATGATTTAGAAATTTGTATTGATTCATCAAAGAAATGTTATAAAATTTCAAGCTATTAATGGAATAAGTGTTCCAAAGGAGTGGATCGCCCAGGTTAATCGAAACTCAAATAATTAAGCTCCAAAACATTGAATATTATTGATATAGGAAAGCAAAATTTTAAAGAATACAGACTTCTCTGATCACCTAAACCAAGAAAATTGGATATAATTTTCTCAAGGGGCAAAGGAGGGATTTGATGTTATTTTTATACTTGTATCTGGCTTTCCAGTGTTTTAATTTTCTAGAGATTGAATTGCACCTGAAAATTTCCCAGCATTAATAATGATCATAAGTCTGAGGATATAAACCCTTTCAAATTTGCAATTCAGCCATCTTCCCAGTACTGTTTAGCTTTACAAGCAGTTTTCTCGGCTTTACATTTTAAAGATGAGGCAAAACTTTAAAATCTATAGAAGGCCCTTTGAAGCCTCAGTTTCTCCCTGGTGGACCTTTCACGGCAAAAGTGCAATGAATGCTTCTATTTATATTATGCTTTCATTGAAATGACTTTGTTAAATCCTGGACTACGAATTGACTGATGTCAGAAAATCTAATTGAAAGCTATTGAAAAAGAGCTGAAGTATTAGCATTTTGCTGGCTATAATTTTACTGAGATATGAATTTGGAGCTGTTCTTACTCACCTTATTATTTAAATTAATCATATTTTCTTCCAAGAAAATATTAGCAAAAACATATTTCTACAAGTAATTTTAAACACAGCTGATTAAAAGCACAGGCTTAAGAAAATTGTTGCTGATATCTATCTATCTATCTATCTATCTACACTCACACATTATTTATAATTAATTACAGGTCTAGGAGGTGTAAAGAGTAAGACAGCAATTTTAAGCAATGGATTATAATAATAAAATTCCAAGAATAAATACTTCGTCACATTGGATTTGAAACTATCACATACATTTATTATGTACATAAAAACTGATAATATATTAATTTAAATGTATGACTAAACTAAAAGTCGTAGACTCGTTAGCAGAAATCTCCAAAAAAGAAACAGAGATTAATAACAGCCTATGAAGGTTTATGCAATAAAAACATATATAAATACAGCTGCACGGTAAAACTGTTTGGGTAGTTTCTGAAAAATTCTCATAACCCCTTCTCACTAAATAATCTGATTTACCCAATCATTTTTTTAAACGTTTCGGTTGACTTTAAAATGTGGCTATATCTGAAAAATATTGTGTGAGAAACCATGTTGATAAAAGTTTCTTTGTTTTTATGCCTTTTTGGCATTAAAAACATTTTACCTCAGCAATATTAGCAACAATAGCAACAATAAAAAGGGGAATTCTTTCAAATAATATTCCATTCAATTAAGAAAATAGGTTCAATGAGAAACTACAAGATTTGTGGGTTTACAGACTGAATAAATAAAATTAAATCTAACTAAAGAAAGGAAAATCTTACTTTATTTAATAAAAAGGTGACACTTTTTATAATAGAAGGTAGCCAATTTTCTGGGTGAACTTTTATTTTCCATAGCACCTCTTTCTTACAGTGTTGAAGACATCAATATTAGCAATTTATGAAAAATTTCAGGGTAAGTTTATACTTTTCTGTCACCCCATAACTTTTTGTTTTAAAAATGAGTTTAAGAAACTAACCATTTAAAATTATTACAAAATATCATGTTACATTCCAATATAAAAAAGCCACATTCATAATAAATTCAATTCTTATAAGCAAAGATGGTATGATTAAAGTACAAAAAACACAATTTTCAGATGAAATACATTTAAATTAATTTTAATAAGTACAAAAGGATAATGTTCAGCATTAATTTGCATGGGATTAATTAGAAATTTTTAAAACAGCAAGCATAGTGACACATTTGATATAGGCCAAACTGTCTTACATATGTGAAAACTAGTGGCTTTTCCCAATTACAGCAAGGTCACAAATTACAAATATTATTAGTTCTTTATTTTCTTAAACCAGAAAATCTACTATATGAGTAGTCTGTCACCCAGAAAATTTCAAATTTCACATAATGTGAATAACCAAAGTTTACTATTGGACCTTCATCCTACATCCTCTATGCATGTAATTTTATTATTAATTTGTAATGAGGGGAAATAGTTCATTCCATTCTGCTTTCTTTCTTTTCTAATTTAGCAACAAGCTGTAAGGTTTTCATGCACATCATCTCTAGTGGAAGCATTTCGCCAAAGGTTGTATTTCTCAGTTTGAAGCACACCAAAACTTGATTTGTATCTGCTCAGTAAAATCTTGGAAATGAATAAGGATACCAGCAAACTCAAAATCAAGGGCACAAAGATCAAGACACAATTGAGAACTTACTCAAGGATGGAAAGTTTACTTCTTGAAAATTGTGACTCAATACTTTGGTTTCATGTATGTCTTTTTAATCATACATTAAACTTCTTTACATATTATGCTAAATTTCAAGCTCAAGTGAGTGCTTCAACTACTATGTTGAATCTATAAAAATAAATTCTGAACAAATCTATAACCTATTGTTTCTAAAGTAGGTCTGCATATAATGCCTTTGTTCTGCTTTTGTAGTACCAGTTTTTCTTTTCTAGATAAACTTTGTTAGAGATACTCATATTTATTAAATAATATAGGCTTACATTTTGGCAGTATGCTATGGTAAAGTCTTAAAAAGCAGCATGAAAAACTGAAATTTCCACATCAACTGAGCCAATTCAACACTTTCAATCCAAACAATGGCATTAATAAATTAATTAACGGAACTAATTTAGCCTCCTTTCTATAGTCATAAAAGTGTTCATGAACTCAATGTATAATTCTTGAAGTTTAATGGATTAAACGTTGTGAAACCAACAATATGGCAAATAAAAACAAAACCTCTCCAACCACTAACAAAACTGGGAAAATAAGAAAAAAAAAAAAGAAGAAAATAAAGGAGTGATTACATTTGTGTACTTCATCAACTTTAATCAGTTTTTAAAATACAGGATCATTAGTTATGAACTAAAAAAGAAAAAAATGCAATGTATTCCCAGACACTAAATTGCAACTAAAGTTAGTGAACAGGTAATATCACAAAAATGGATACTCAGTTACTATATAGTACAGTTTTCTTGGTTAGTGTGTTTGTTTATTAGTTAGTGTTTGGTTGTGTGGAAAGCAGATAGAGACTTTACTCATGGATCGATGTTTTCAAAAAGTAAAGTATAAATATAAATTTGAACTATAGCAACAAAAATACAGCTTTTATCCTATGTTATACTTTTCCTAAAATATATGTTAGCTTGGGTGTTGGTGTACTATAATATATAGAAATTCGAGACTTCCAGACTTCAAGAATCACACAGTGATTACGGCTGTTGTGCAGATTAAATGAGGTAATATATGGAACAGCTTAGAACATGGACTAGATTATGATGAGTGCTCCAGAAGGATATATTCAGGATAGTTTCAGTTCAAAAGGTAAGATATAAAACTAACCAGTAATGATAATTTGATACTTCCAAACGATCGGCCAAATACTCAGCTTTTAAAAGAGTCTCCTCCCTTGACACGTGTGGAATTTTAAAGACTTCTAGTCTAAAGTAGAATTACAAGATCATTTTTAATTTAATGTCTTAAAAAAAACAACTAGGAACACATCAGAAAAGTGTTTACAGTTATACCAACATAGAAATAATATTTCTAACCATGTGTTAGATCAAGTCTAATTTTAATTAAGTTTGTTATGGATTAACTTAGAAAGCTATGCTATTGACTAAGTTACTTGCTAGTTACTAGAGCTACATTTGTGATTGCCTCCATTAATAAATTGTTTGGATTTCATAAATTTACTTGAATTTCTCAAAATGTTCGTTCATACATACCTGGAAATTAAAATAATACACACACACACACACAAAACTAATACCCTATGAAAGATTCTTTGGAAAGGTTACTGTAATGTAAAGCATAAGCTGTTAATTGTTTTTCCCTGATAACATAATCTAATGTTACGTATTAAATGGTTTGAGATGGGGCATATAATTACCTATATAATAAAAATTCCTATGTAAACAAACAAAAATATAACATTTCAACTAAACAAGGCAGAAGACACAGTCATCTAAATATACTGATATTTAAGAATTTTAACAAAAAATTTAATGATATATAATTCTCATATGAATTTGATTTTGAATAATTTATTGATCAATACATTTTCAAATGCCTTTCACATGAAATTTCTCTATTTCAGTATTTTAGTTATGATCCTCACTATGATAGAATCATGAGGTTTTAAATATTTGTGTATATACATAGGTATTTATGATTTATTCACTTCCTTAGGAGTTAAAAAGGGAAAATATTTCGCTTTGTTTAACTAGCAATAGCCTCGCTTTGCCTGTGGGTTCTTCTCTTTGATACTTCTTTCCCTGTTTTTCTCTTTGAATTTGATGAAAATGTGAGCTCTCAAATACTAATGAAAATATTAATATCGTTAATATAAATTTTAATAGCAAAATTATGGATATTAAATAATTTTATTAAATACTGACTTTCATTGTCAAAGCATAAATTCAAGAGAGAAAAATATAATTTGTCTTGTCCACACCACACTGTTATAGGTAGTTTGGGTACAGTCTCCGTGTTCCCAAAGCATGCAGGTGTCAAAAATGACACCATTCCCCAGTTTAAATTTGGATTTACAAAAGGGAAGCACACAGGGCCTATGGGACCTCAATTAAAAGGAAAATAAAAGGCATTACAGAGCAGCAATGGGTCAGGTTAGTGGTTTCCTGGAAATTCTAAGTCTTTACATATGAAAAAAGATTGTAAATCACTTCAAAAATATGCAGATGGATGTAGGACTTCCAGAGTCTAATAAGAGAAATAACTTATTTAGAAAACTATCAATATGACCCCAGATTTCAAATTAAGCAAAAAATATTTCTTTGTTTCACAGACATGTGTCTGAGGGTATTAAGTATGGAATATATGAAACAAATTCTTAATGGATACTGAAGAACCATCAGTACAAGTGACCTGCCATTGGAATGAGGACAGGCCATGTCAAAGTACAGTCTCTATGGGGTTTTGGTTCCCTTCCAGAATCCATTGAGTATATCTTGACAGAGTCGAGTTCTCTCTACTAGGAGTACAAAAAGGTGCTGTGTAAATGTATAGAGAGATATATATTTGGTACATACACATTGTGTATTTGTATATACCAAATATCGTTACTAACTATATTTACCAAAATATATTTGCCAAAGAAAAACTATGGGTAAAATAATAGCTTATGTGTTATTTTTAAAATAAACTATGAACTATTAAAAAAATTTATAAACATGGCTTAAGAAATCACTTATCCAAACCTGAGATAAATCTGAAATAGAGAAATCCCTGAAAAGATTTCTAAACATTAAGATTGGCACTTGAAAAATCGTTGACGTCTTTTAAAAGTTCTTAAATGGTTGTATGTGTTCCATTTTTATAATCAAACCATTAGGAACATGAATAGCAGAAAAGAGCAAAACAGCCACCAGCTTGGGACACTGTGGTATCATAGCTCATTGAACAGCTCTCAGTATGAAATTAACATGTTTTATAAATTCTTTTATGTCATTATAAGAATGAGATGTGCTTTAATTTTCAACTAAATTCAGCACATATGAGATGAATGATAATACCAACTTCAGGGCATGGCATACAGCAGGAGGGAAAAATATTTTTTAATGAATAGTGAATCAGAGTAGTAGCTATACAGCAGTGAGATTCTATACGTACATGTATTTACATTTTGTACATACCATAACTCTTTATGTCACTGTACAACTGCAGAAAACAGGTGTAAATTTTATGGGCGAAAAAGACCAACGATAGTTTATAAAAATTTGTTTCCTAAAAAGTTATCCTTACTGTGACGAATTCATTTCATTTTCATTTTGTTTTTAAACTGGTCAATGGAAGGGAGAAGAATTGTAAAGACTTTGCCTTTATAATTTAAAAATCCTTTTTCCATGGAGTGTCCTCGCTCTCTCCACAAGAGCAAAATCTTTTGACTCACTTAAATTTCAAAAGAATAAGACAATTTTAAAAAGGATTTTAATTTTTAAAATCAGAAAAGTAACAGAGGATTCTGATCAACATCAGTGGAAAAATCTAAAGGGTCAGAACGTCATTAGCTCAAACAAGAATTGAAATGAAAAATAACAATAACACTATGAAAACAAGTTTTCTTGTTAATCTGCCATAAATGTTAATACAACTGGTGCCATCAATGTAATTGCAGTAATTGCGGCTCTTTGCCCAAAGTACAGGGGAGCCTTTTCTGTTGTCATACAGAAGCTGTTATTTACAACTATTTTTACATATGTATATATTTACAAATTTATAATTTATAGTCAGACATTAAGGAGGCAATGCAGGCCTTACAGGAAAATATTCTATAAGTGTCTAATAATGCCTACTATGCAAAACATTTTATTGCTTGCCTCCAAGAATTGCATCCTTCTTTCATACAATTGCACACTTTCCAAACTACACAGAAGAGCTATACTATATTTAAAAAAAAATGGCATACCTTCTATTTCAGTGTATTAATAAAGTGTACATTTTAAAATTATTTAGATGACAAAGAAAATTGTTATTGGAAGGGAATTAAAGAAATACATTTCTTGGCTCATATCACAATTTTATTTTATTTTATTAAGAATTATGGATTACCTTTTGTGAGGGAATTTTAATGTCAAGGCTGTCTTCACGGCGAATTCTGTTAATAAGATGCATTTGTGACCTTGGTATTACACAATCATGCAAAGCACATAATAGAATCACGCTAAAACAAAGAAAATGAAAAATAAATTAAATGAGGCAAAGGAATAGCAATTTTGCTGAGATTTTGCTTGTTTCCATAAGATACTCCTTTTATTGATTTTATGAACATACCTATTTGTGCACTATACTCAAATACTGTACAAAACTGCAAGAAATATCACTATTTGACTACTTATGTTTCTACAAAAACACCATCGTAAAGGTGCATTTATTAGTAAAAGTCAACTAATAACTGCTAATGTGCATGTCAATCAAAAGTATTTTAGGTTTGCCAAAAACTCTGAATCTAGACATGATACACAATTGTTAAACTTTATTAGTATATTTCAGGGGCATAAAGAGTACTTTTAAATATTCAAAGAAAAATGAGTTGTACCCATTAATAACTAGTAATTATATAAAATTAAAAACTGTGGTTCCTGATTTAGCTGTGTGCGTGTGTGTCTGTGTGTGCACGTGGAATCATCCACAATCTATTGGTGATTTGTGTTTTAAAGCTGCAGTTTAAAAATGTTCAGCACTTACCAAAACCTCTTCGGGTATACAAAGCTATTGTAAATTTGAGTCAGTGAAATTTAAAGTTGCAATTTACAAAAGCAGATTTACATTAATTCTGATCTGAAAGAGCTGATTTCAAGACAGAAAAATGTGCCAGTTAACTGCCCTTTCCTTTATAATTAGTGGCTTCTGAGTCCTGATGAAAAGAAGCCTTAAGGCAGAATTTGCAGTAAACAGGAGAGAAGAGAATCATTGAAGTGCTCGTTTATAATTTGGGACACCTATGAATTCTCATCACTGGGAGTTTTTGGCACAATTTTCTAA
Source organism: Perodicticus potto (assembly GCA_963574655.1). Taxonomy (NCBI): domain Eukaryota; kingdom Metazoa; phylum Chordata; class Mammalia; order Primates; family Lorisidae; genus Perodicticus; species Perodicticus potto. The sequence goes on from CAUYRH010079373.1 coordinate 36,769, forward strand.
TCCAATGTGAGTGTTGCTCCACAGAAGCCAAACTGGATGCATTGTTTAGTCTCCAGCACCAAGAAAATTTAGCTGATCAACTTCAATACGACACATAACCTGGAAGGAGTAAGACACATTTATTGTCTTTTTCATTTTTAAAACTTAAGGTATTTTCCAATGATTGAAATAAATTATAGGATTTCAATTATTACATCCAAAAAAACTCTGACGCTAAAAATGTAATGAACATGACATTCCAACAGTTATTAATTTGTAGGCGTAATTAACATCCCGTCGGGGCGACTCCTAATTATTTGAGGTTGTCATGCTGTAATATGTACATAGCCACAGACACTATACAGAGCTATTAAAAGCATATTGCCAATCTCGTGTTTTTCTTCTTATGTGTGCCGGGCTTCCAAGTACACTAGCAGAGATTCTGAGTGCTTAGGAAGGGAACTGATGTTGCAGATATGACGTTCTGCTATTTGGAGGAATTCATCAACCAGTGACAATGTCACCTTCCATCATCATTAGGCAGCGATAGAAAATACTCCTGTTTTGGACCCAACCAAAAGGGTCCATGATGGGTGTCAGGATCCCCATTTTCACTGCTATTTGAGGGACAGGAAAAAAATTAGGTCATCTTAAATCCACTTTAAACTAGGTTCTATGGTAAATCTTTTAAAAAGACAATGGCTCTTTTGGCATGGAGCGCTTTCTGCCTGCAGTTCCATGAGTTAGCAAATGCTTGTCTCCATTAAAGGTCTACTGGTAAGCTGCATCGTTATATACATACTGTACATGTGGGCTCACAAATTAGCAGTTATTAGTCAGACTGTACATAGCAAAACAACCCAAATTTAATGTTGCTATACATCCCAAAGATAATCTGTATCTAGATTTAAGGACTGACCCCTAATACAGGTTCCCTGTTTAAATATGTAGCCCAATAAACTAAATTAAATGTACCAAACAAAACTGGGAAAACTATTCTAGACATTCTGTCAATTTTGCTGACACTGTTGAAGGTTTTCTTGGCTTCCGCTGGCTTGTTTTCCGGCTTCTTGTTGGGCTCTGGCGTGGTCGCACTCTTGGAGATGGTGGCGAGAACTGGATCTTTTGAAAGATTCGGGGCATAATTTGCAACAGCAACTGCATAAGCGTTGTTCTGTATCATGACAGAGGCTTTCTCTTTTTTCTATTGAAAAAATACACAAAAACAAACAGAGTGTTGGTTGAGCCAATTGATGAACATTTTCCAAGCCAGTTCAAATTCTGATGAAATGTATCCTGTTACACAACCTTATCCATCAGAACCAAAAAGAAAAACAGAATTTAGGAAAATAAATAAAGGTATTGATTAAATCCTAAAACCATTTGGTTGAGGAACCCCAACAGTGTAAAATCAACGGTATTTTCTTGGAGAATATTTTTTTTGTTGTCTACATGGAAATAATAGAACTAAAACTTTAATAAACAATGCACCTGTTTTTCGTTTGTTTGTTTGTTTGCAGTTTTTGGCCGGGGCTGGGTTTGAACTCACAACCTCTGGCATTTGGGGATGGCGCCCTACTCCTTTGAGCCACAGGTGCCGTCCCACAACTTTTCTTTTTTTACTCTTGTGAGTCACACAAAATGTATTGAATGTATGAATGAGCGAATAAGAATTTAGAACTAGTTTAATGAGAGAAAAGGGAATCTGCAGCAAATAATCTCAAAATCCTAGCTGGGTAACAGAATTCCTTCCCACCTGATGTTAAAATTATGCAGTAATGCTTTACTCAGGAAGGCGTAACCTTCTGCAAAAGGTAATAATAATAAAATAACAAATATTTAAACATAGAAAAAGAACGAGATACGAACTCTTGTATTTTTGCCTCGCTCATTTCCAGACTGTTTTACTTTATCATCTTCAGTTCAGGGATCACAGATTCTCTGGTGGGTGACCATTATCTCCTGCCCAGACCAAGCCCTTGTCCTTTGCACTCTTTCAGCTTAACTTAATCTCTCCCAATTATTAGACACACCAGAGCTGCAGGGATCTTTTTTAAGACATACATTGGATCATGGTCCTCTTCTGCTTAAATCTCGTAAACACTACTTCATGGGACTTGGATAAAAACGACTCTTACCACGGCTCTTTCCCTTGGTCATTACACACTGGTCCCACTGAAATAACTTCCATTTTCAAAATACATCTTTGCTTTGGAGCTGGGCCTTGGGCGCTGGCAGTCTCCCATCGCAGAAGGCCCCAGCCTCGCCGGCCTGCAGCGACTTCTCACCCCATTTTTTCACAGGACCAATTCCCTTTCGTATCATTACCATAGTTTCAGTGTCATTTCCTCAGAAAGGCCTTTCCTGACTATCAGCAAACCTTTCTCCCTGCGAACACTCTTTCATAGTGCCCACATGTGTTTTCATCCTGGCATTTTTCAAAATGCATACATTTTATTTTCATGGCAATGACCTGCCATCCTGCTTTCTCCTTCAGCAGCTTCGAGCTGTCTCTGTTGTGTGCCTCCCCTTTGTGATTTGGCATGAAGCCTTCCACAAGGCAGGCACACAACCCATAGCTGACGTCCTGAAACCAAAGACAGGCACGGTGCTTACCTACATTTCTACGCCGACATCAATATGTTGTTAGTGGTCTAAACACAAAGAAACTTGAGCCAGCAGTGTGCTATCCAAACTAGGGAGTAATGTCAAGTGACAGATTTAGAGGACACATCAGCCAACAACAGAATCTGGCAGATCAGCTACTTTAACTAAGAATTCTCAAAATGCTCAAACAATGTAAGAAAGGATCCCTGATACCCCAGAAGGTTCTGAAAACAGGCCTGGGCTGCCCTTCCTTCAGTCACATGGGTTACTCTCCCCTTTTCCCCTGGCTGACGAGATATGCTTAGCACTCTCACTTGAGTATAAAGGAAAGAGGGACAAGAGATTACTATCTTTAACTGGATAAAAGCTATCAAACAACTCTCCAACTGTAATGATGCGTATAATTCCCATGTTACAAGAGGAGGAGAGTCTGCCCGGGGATAACTGTTAAGGAAATGCTAGCTAACACCTTTTGAGCACTGGAAGGTGTTAGGTTGAGAGTTAAACCCAGGGGGCCATCTCTGACAAGTCTCATCGGTTGCAAGCTAAGTCAGTTCCATTATTAACCCCACAATATAAGTTTAGAAATGAAAGCTAAAAAAGTGTTTGGGCTTGACCAGGGTCTCTAGTCTACTAAATGGCTGAAAAAGCATATAAATTTAGATGTGTCTGGCTTTTTAAGCCTCTACTTCTAAACATCATGCTTTGTGACTTTTTGTCTAAGGAAGCTGTTTAAAGCTTGAGAGTATCATTTCTCAAAATATTTCTGAGGAGGTTTGTATCATGAGGCCAATCTTCAGAAAGGACTTTTTAACTCATCATGTATGTAACATTTAGTGTTTATATTACTATTTCAACCAAAAATAATTATTATAGGACATGATATCAAATTGCCCTCATTGGCTGAGTTCCTGAGATCAGTTGAAGGACAAGGTGGGAGACCTCTTGAAGCCAGGAGTTCAAGACCAGCCTACACAATACAGTGAGACCCTTTTCCCCAGCAAAAAAAATAAAATAATGACATTAGCCGGACATGGTGGCATGCGCCATGCCTGTAGTCCCAGCTACTCAGGAGGCTGGGGACGGGAGGATCGCTGGAATCCAGAAGTTTCAGCTTTCAGTGAGCTGATCAGGCCATTGAACTTCAGTCTGGCACTCTGTCTCTTAAAAAATAAATGCTGTACTTAGAAAGAATCTGGGCCTTAGGAAGATTTCTTAACATCTCCGTGCTTCAGTTTCTTGATAAAAGGGAGATAAAACACCCAAGCCACATTAACCTGTTGTGATAAACAAATCAACTAATGCACAGTTTACATTAGGATGAGAAACATACATTCTCCTAACAGCAGAGTGACGATCGTAGCTAGTACAAGCTAGACACTAATTCCTGGTGTACGAGATGTGTACCAAACCTAATTCATTGTGTTTTGGAAGATGAAGACATAAGCATTGTATAGAAATACTCAAGGATGGGTTCTGTGACAGTGGGACAGTTAAGTTGGATCAGGAATTATGATTTAAGATTTAGCCACATGGAAAAAGGAAGCATGAAATATAAATGTCTTTGTGCAAAAGGAGACCACAGGTAAAAACTTTGTACTACTTCCCACCAACATCTTCTTGCCTCCCACTTGAATATCCTTCAATTGCACGCATAGGATAGGCACAAGTAATACAGGTGCAAAATGTTTAACAAACTTTAGAGCTGCGGAAACAACTAATCAGAACAGACCAGTCAGAATGAACTGATCCGAATGAACACTGGCTGCAAATAACCAGAAGGGGTGCAGCCGTGAGGACCAGCCACACTCCAGCCTCCATGTTCGCTATGCTGGCATTTTTTGTTTCACTCTAACACCGTGGACCCTATAAAAAGCAGCAGTAAAACAATTTTGATGCCTGTCTGTTTTATTGACTTAGTTTATAAAGAACAAAATTTATCTTATTTTCTTTTCATTGGTTAAACTAAAGTATGTCCTTTGAATATACTGTAGTCTTCAAAGGGGGACTAGTTTTTGTTTGTTTGTTTTTTGAGACAGAATCTCACTGTGTCACCCTGGGTAGAGTGCCTGGCATCACAGCTCATTGCAAACTCAAACTCTTGGGCTTAAGCGATTCTCTTGTCTCAGCCTCCCAAGTAGATGGGACTACAGGTGCCCACGGCAATGCCCGGCTATTTACAAAGATGAGGTCTTGCTCTGGCTCAGGCTGGGCTCAAACTCCTGAGTTCAGGCAATCCACCTGCCTTGGCCTCCCAAGTACTGGGAGTACAGACATGAGCCGCTGTGCCTGGCCCCAACAAGACAATAGTTTTGACTTCAAAATGCTCCCTTGGGATTAGGAAACTTTTCCATTTTCAGGATCAGTAGTAAGCAAATTAGAATAGCCATAAGTTCCATTTTTATTCAAGAACTCAGAGGCTTGCATCTGTAGTTTCTTAGCAATTCACCGAAAATAGGGCCTGGCATCACTGCAAAACTGTATCATCTCAATCCCTAACTACAACACAATGAGCTTTTCCGGATGAGACTCTTACAAAGTCTTGTTTTAAAAGAGAAAATAACTCCCCTCAGTTCATCTGAAAATAATAACCACAGTAAAATGTTCCCCTTCATTTAAAATTAAACTCATGTGTATAGAGAATAAATACTGTTGAATTCATGTTTAACAATTCCATGATATTTTAAAATTGAGTCTACAGATTAAGTTCATGTAATACATTAATGTTCTTTATAAAACATAGATTTGTTAGTGGTAGTACCAACGAATATCTGCTCTCTAAACCATCACCTGAAAACGTTGCCATGTCCTGTTCATTACCAACTTCTTTTAAAAAGAACTCTGCTGACATAAATTTTGTAACTGTGACCTCTTTGTATATAATCCCTGCCTTGGATCAAGCCAGACCATCAGAAGGCTGAATATTTGGACCAGATGATAGCGACCCCTTCACACTGATTTTATTTGGTGTAACTCTTTCAGACCCTTGAAGAGAAATATCTCAATGAAACCTATTGTTACATTAACTGTTTAAAACAGTACTCACCACTATGAAGGGTTTTTTTTTTAATGCTCATATTCCTATACATTTTCTGCTTCTTTTGAGAACTAGAAAAGTTCCGATAATTCTTACTACTTAATTTCCTACTGTCTAATCTAACATTGCATCACTTCCTTAAGGCACTTAGATAGGCCACTCCGTAGCATTTGAAGAATAAGGCCAGGTACAGCCCCAAATATACACAGATACAGACTGGGTTTCTGGGGTAAAAAGTAAAAAAGGAATGTTAAAAGCTGGGAATGAAATCAATTGGAAAGAGAATAAAGGAAATGAAGGCAAAGTGACACTGATATTTTCTATTAATTTTAAGCAGCCCTTAAGGCTTTTGATACCTATGCCTGGATGACTGATGCCGTCTCTCCAGAAGTCTCAACCACTTTGTTCTGACCTGTCCACCTGCGTGACCCACAGGTAATAGAAACATCAAGTACCCAGAAATGTCCTCTGCTTCCACGCACTCACACTTCCTGCCAGACGCCAAAATCCCTCTGTCCTCTCTACCCTGTAAACGCTACCACAATCCAGCCAGGAAGTGTTAATTAACCCTGCATTGGTTCCAAGTCAGATACATTTTTTATTTCCTTTCCCTCTCCAGGCCAACACTGACTCAGCTCTGAGTCACAACTATTGAGACACCACCGCCCACAGCCTGCCTTTAGTAGCTCTTTTCCCCCTTGGCGGCACCCTGTGCTTGCCTCTATAATGACACATGTCTGGATTTTTTTCACTTCTCTCTTTTTTCTTTCACTTAATTGTAAGATGTTTGAAGGTACAGACTGTGTATCTCTGAACTAGCAGAGTCCCTGTCTCAGAGCAGGCTCAAAAACATTTGCTTAAGGGAAAATGAATGACATGTATTAGAATAATTACTATGACAAAAAATGTATATTTACATATAAAGTATAAGAGAATTTGTTTTATAGACTATACATGAATACTTTATCAGACTGATAGAATTTAATAGCTTATTCTACAATTCTATTATGTAACTGTCCTGAAAGCCCTCAATTCCACCTTTACAGGAGTGGACTATTACGAACAAATAAAATAGGCTCAACTAAAAAATAATGCCTGTGGAAATTGTTTTGCTTGTGTTTGAAACTCATGAAAAGCGTTAAGGACCTGTCATAAACAAAATAAACAAACAACATATTTTATATAATATTTGGAGGAAAGCATCATAAACTATTTTGTTACACAGTTTGTTGACAGTTTATTTGTTACTAAAGTTGAATGAAAAGGGAGTATAACCCACCTTAATTGATTTTCTATATACCGGAAAATATACTGGAAATATAAAATATACTGGAAATGTGACATTTCCCATGCTTCTAAACGATGTTAGTTAGGCTTCAGAATATTTTAAGTTTATTATTTTTTTGGAGTCTCTGGGTATACATTTAAAATGTCAAGCCTGGAAAACTCCTGATGATAGAAATGAAAATGTCTTATATCATAGTGTCAAAACAATTTTCGCTTCCTTTGAGTGGCAGAGAAAATAATGTGCTAGCAACTAGAACAAATGTTCTAGCCAACGTACACGTATAGACCTCTCCTGGTCCAGTGACCTGGCATATGAATGAAAATGACCATCACGTGGTCTCAGAGTTGGGAAGAATCTCAGGGAATGCTCCTTACAATAAAGAGATGGGCTCTCATATTAAACACTAAATATGCCAAGTTTCAGAGGAAAACTCCAGTCTGCAAAGTGAAAATTCATGTTTTTTTGTCTGACATACCATGTTGCCTTTTTACAGTTATTGTGGCTCCTAGAAAGCCCATTACTTGTAAAATAACAAAAGACTCCCTAGTCAGATAATACTACGGTCAACTGTCTGCTAACCATCCTGAGAAAAGTGATACTTACAGAAGATCGTTTGAAGGTTACACAGTCCATCCACTTCTCTAAACACGCTAAAGTCTTATCTTGGATTAAATTGGACCATGAGAAAGCTACATACTTGGCCCATATTAGCTTAGCTCCTTGAAGAACTGCTTTCACTGAGTTGTGTGTTAATGTAATGCCTTCAGCTTTTATTGGAGGGGACTACAAAAAACATCAATATGAAATTCATTACTGCATTTATTGGGGAAAATTTGACATTACCTGCTATAGAACCTGGCTTTCCCAGATATAAAACCCACAAGATATTTTGGTTTTGGTCAAATAGATTTCAGTGTAAGGTCTCAGAAAAGGTTTTCTCTGAGAAACTGCATATGTCCAACTTATTAGCTAATGCAAAGTAATTCTGCCCTCCCCCAATGAGTTACATGGGTCATCAAGAAGCTTGGAATTTGAAACACAAGTATTACAGTCATGGACACAACAGCCTTTGAAACGCAAGTATTACAGCCAAGCTAATGCACTGGCCCAAAGGTGGACATACTTGGTTTTATTTTCCTTCATCCTTATTTTCCATTTTTATTTATATTTTATTTAATGATAATTTAAGTACATGCATTTTTTTGATAAACTGCCTGAAATTCTGAAATTCTTTTGGAACAAGGCAGGATATTAAAAATGTAAATGAATAAATAAATATACTGGAAAAGTGATGTTTCCCATGAATTAAATAGTACGACTCATAAAACAATGGCACATTCTATAACATTTTGGATATTATGATTAGTCCTGTGTTTTAAGGAACTTATTATGTAGTGTTTTTTATGCTGGATGTAGCCAGTTTAAATTCACTGATTCAGAATTAAAAATAAAAACAATCTCAAGGAATTAAAGAAAAAATATATATTTTTTATTTAGCTCAATAAACTATGTGCCAGATGCTGTCCTAGGTAACAGCAGGTAGAATGATGAATAAGGAAAATGATTACCCTTCAGAGCTTGTTAACCTAGTGGCAGAAAAAGATTAATTTACAAAAAAATCCTCCTATAATATAATGAGATGATATAAAAGACATCTGTGCCAAGTGATATGGAAACACAACTTCAGGGCAGCAATTACATTACTGTAGAAAGTTTTGAGACTAAGCAAAATTAGACAGTTTGAGGAATAAGTAAGAGTTTATCAGTTAAGGCAAGAAGATAAGATATTATTTCAAGTGAGGCCTGCAGGGCTCATGTCAATCTGTCATGAAAAGACATGGGTGTATCTTCAGTCTTGGGTTCACCACTTATTAGATGTGCAATCTTGACCAAACTTTACTTGAATAATCCTCATTTCTAACATACACATAGAGCCAGACACAAAAAGTAAAGGCAGAAAAAATAACAAAAGAAAAACCTACCTTATTATTCATTATGTAAACAAGCACATGAGAAAACCATATACTTGGGTGACATCAGGCTAGATTTCTGAAGAATTGCCTTTAATGGTTCATTAAAGAACTGAAGAGTTAATGATCCAATCCACGTTTTAGAAAGCTAACCCTTGTAGTGACATTAGAGGAAGACACAATTATGGATAGAGAGAAGTAAACTAAAAGCAATGACAGAAAGGGAAGACATACTCCAAGTCAAGTAGGAAGAAACATGGACACGATTTTGTGACTAATTAGGTGTTGACAGATACTTCCAAGTTGTCGTCATGTAAAATGAGGTTGTGTCATTAGCTGAGTTATCAATTCCTAGGCATGGGTAGCAGAGAGATATAAACTCAATACAGAGCCTGTATTTTTTCGGTTGTTCCTTTCATTCTTTTCAAAAATAAATGATATGTAGAGATTGAGATGTCATATTCAGATGGAAATGTGTAGGGAAGAGGTTGGATATATGATGCTGAAACTTAAAGATGTGAGGTCTAGTTGTAGACAACGATCCTGGAAAGTACAATACCGGAATGAGCTGTAGATTTTGATTAGGTGATACCTCTTTAATTCACATCACATTTACTGGTCACCTAACATCAAATTCTGACACTGTGCAAAGAGCAAGTGACTTGTTAAAATAAGCGTGGTCATTGTTTCACTGTCAGCGAAGGAGTCGAGACAAAAATATGCAATTACCAACCACAATAAGGGCACTAATGCAAAAGAGCAGGTACGTGCATCATGATCACTTATGATGGGAACCTATTCATTTCTGCAGAGGGGGCAAGATTCAGAAGTTTCCTGGAGAATTTCGATTTGCTCTGAGGATGAATAGGGATTATCTGGCTGTGAGGGATAAGTGGGGAGGCAGCATGCTCAGTGCTACACATATTTCTGCAAACATTGCCAGTAAAACCCTTACAGTGAGAATCACACAGCGAATGAATAGTAAAAACAAAAACAGCATAAATGAAAGCCAAATTGACTGTTTGGGGGATAAACAAGAACAGATGCCAGAGAAGCTGGGTCCACCATGAACTCTAGCAGAAAATCTCAAAGCATGGAATGAATAGTGGCAGCTGCCAGGATGTGCGGGAAGAAAGCTAATATTCTGAGGCTTGTTTTTAGGAGGAAAAGAACAGAAAAAGTTGCAGAGTTGAGCCTGAAATAGAGTTCTGGAGATTAATAGTAGGAAGGTAGGATGGGAGATGCATCGATTAAAAATGAAAAATTATTATCGTATGTTAAGATGAGGAGGTTATTGATGCCCTTCAGTTACAAGACAGTAAGTGGAAAGGAAGTCAGATAATAGTAGGTTAAGAACGGAATTGAAAGTGATAACATTGTAAGCAATGCTTTAAGAAGCTTGAACAGAGAAAAGAGAGTAGAATTTGAGAATGGGCAAAGGCAGTTATATACGATCTAGAAAGAGTTTAATTTTGCCTTGTGCTAAAATTATGTTAACCATCTTCCTAACTGACAAGAAACAAAGTAGTTGGAAATTTTTTAAAAATGGCTTTGAAAAAAATAAAAGAAGAAAGTAATAACTAATAAAACAAGTTTGAGAAGGCAGCAAGTAGCAAAGAGGTCAAAAGCCGAGCTGGCAAAAAATGGAAGAAAAAGTATCCAATGTACTCAGCCCTATTGTGATACTAATTTATAGCTTTCATATGAAGGTTATAACCCAATTATAGCACAAGAATATGGGGAAAGGGGCAAGGGAGAGGAGGGGAGGGGGGAGGATGAGTGGACAGAAGGTAATTGGTGAGGCCACACCTACGGTGCATCTTAGAAAGGTATAGGCGAACCTTACTAAATGAAGAATACAAATGTCTTAACACAAAAACTAAGAAAATGCCATGAAGGCTACATTAACCATTTTGATGAAAAATATTTCAGATTGTATATGAAACCAGCACATTGTACCCCATGAGTGCATTAATGTACACAGCTATGATTTAATAAAAAAGAAAAAAACATGTTAAGCTGGAAAAATTTGAGTCATAAGAAGAGGAATACTGGGTAAGGAGGAAAGTTCCAAAAGAGTCTCGTGTTGCAGAAAGTGATACTTTTTATATAAGGAAGGGCATAACAATTTGAGGCTACAACATTCAATCCAGCACTGCATTTACAGAGTAAAGCTTTGTTGCCCAATTTCACAACTAAGACATAGCTGTGTGAAGTCCTACCTGTGATCACAGAGCAAAGAAGGCTTTGTCTTCTTACATAGAGCTCAAAAGTAGCTTGAATATAAATGAGTGGATTCATTCATTTATTTGGAAAAACTAACTTTAAATACCATTAAATACTATCTACATGTTAACTGTAGGTTGTGAAATCCACCTGAAAATATATTAAAAACTTATTTCTTTTTATTCAAACATACAACATTGTTGTGTATCTCTGAGCAATTATTCTTATGAGGCACGTTAATACTTGCTAGTTTTCAAATTTTTATGAACTTTTCACGTTCTTTGGATTGAAAGATAATTGAACTGTCTTTACTCTTGTTTACTAATGTCAAAAGCAAAGCATTTCCTCCAGGATGGTTAGTCGAAAAGGATATTAAAATGACCTGTGGACAAAGCATTTGTATTTCCAGAACATTATTATTTTCTACTTAAAAATTAAATCTAAGAAATACTAACGCAGAAGTAGACCATGCTGAAATATCCTTTGGGTAGATAGGCTACTTTGAGACACTGTACTTGATTCCCTTCTGTTCTAAGAACATTTTAGTTTTTATTTTAAAGGTAGCTAATGAAACACTTCCAAAATTCATTTGAATTACGAAATTGGGTGCAGTATCCATCGATAAAGTCACAATTGTAAAGTTCTAAAAACATTTCCGTGAAGGCAAAGAAGTCCTCTCATTGGCACCACATTTCAGATGCAAGACTAGGAACTCATTTATTCTTCCATGAAACAAATATTCCTGAAATGCCTAGTAAGTGCCAGGCACCTCAATGGGAAGCACAAGCCACAGGCCTGGTGCAAGGTTCCCTTTAACTAAACCACAAGAACTAAGACAACATAAAGATCTCAACTGTTGTCATGAAAATTAGGTTGAAACATGGTGAATTCAACATAGATTTATCTTGGCTACATGTGATTCAAGATATGGGTAGATATAAATCCAGTGTTCATCCATAGTAGGTTATTGCTTTTAGAACACTTTATCAAGGATTTATGTTTTGCAATTAAAGGTACTTCCATTTCCAAGTACAAGGATTGAGGCAGTACGTCATTTGATATGCCAAATTGCTATGTCAATTTTATTGGCACACACTGACATTAACAATAATATATCAATAAATGCGTATATGGGATTTATACCCCAGGATGTTTAATATATCTTCTGGGACATAATTACAAAGAACTAAGTAATATTTTATCTTCAAAATATATTAGTATAAAAGTGCATAGGTAATCAAAGTAGCTAAAAGAAAATAATTACATAGATACAATTAAAAAACAGCCTACTATGTGGGCAACAAAAACATAAATCAACATTATAATGTAATCGAAATGCTCAAATATTCTATAAATTAAGCATACAAAAAAATCAGATTTCTAAAAAAATATTTATTTATTGGCTTTGTTAGTAGAGGAAACAGGACTTATAAAATGAAATAAAGCTGCAGCCTTCTTAAAACTTCAATCATTTACAAAATTAAGGAAAAAGAGAGTTTTGAAGTATAACATTCATTTCCTGTGTGTTTAAACTGAAATATGATCATAAAAATGAAAAATAAATCATATTTAAGAAAAAGAAATCAAATCAGCAAGAATGTTATTGAAAATATAATGGAAGAAGCATTTTAAGTGGGTACAGTATTAGAAGAAATCCTCCAAATACAACTTTTTACTATCACCAAGAATGTTTTATATATCATTAGGGTATGTCCAAAGTGTCCTCTTAAGGCAGGTAGATAATAAACTATAGAATGTAAAAGTAAACAGCTGTTGTAACAATGCCACGAAACTCCACAATCTTCAGGACTGAAAGTCTAAAAATGAACATCACTCATCTCAAAAAACATCAACCCTTAAAAATGTTGTTTATATTTTCCTTTTGGACTGTATGTGCAATGTAAAATTCCTGAATATTTCAACACTGACATATTTATTCCACAAAACACTAGAGAGATGAAAATGGCACCTGAGCTTTTATAATTAATCCACAGAGATGGGGCTAGGTGAAGAGTGCTCGGCCTGCTGACAGAGCCTCGAATCCAGCCACCCGCAACGCTAATGCCCATTTCCTCCTCAATCTCTTTATACTAATGCAGCGTGGTGTTTAAGAACATGAAGTTAGATTTGGCTTCAAGTATATTCACTAACCAGTTGTATGCATGTGTCCAAGTAAATTTCCTAAGCTTAAGCCACTTCATCAGTAAAAAATGAGAATTTAGAAGGGACTCTGGCTGTAAGGATGCTATAAAGATGAGGTAAGAAGAGTCTACCGCAGAAACTTAGCACAGTGCCTGACACAGAGATCACAACAGATGCTGGAGAGGGGTTTTAACAGAAGTGTTACTACCATACGCACTCCTAAAGGATTTCAGGCAAGAATACTTTAAATCGGTATGATTTGAATTCATACATATATATATGTATGTATTAATACATATATGAACGTGCTTAATGTCAATTATAGAAAATCTGTTCCAAGTTGAGTTTATTAGGACATCCTTTTAATTATAATAAGGAAGTTCTGTCTTACCTTGTCATTTACTACACTCTTGCCGTCCCAAGCCCATCCTCTTTTGGTGAAGTAATTTACAGTTGCAAATTCAATTAGGGCGGAGAACACAAAAGCGTAACACACGGCAATGAACCAGTCCATGGCAGTCGCGTAAGCCACTTTGGGGAGAGAGTTCCGAGCACTGATGCTTAGAGTGGTCATTGTGAGAACAGTTGTTACTCCTGAAAAAGAGAAGATTGGAACTAAAATCATCAGTAAGTATTAGCAAGGCAGCAAGTGCTGCTCCCCACCCCAAATGCTCACTTCAGTATCACTTTTATTGACTAAAAATCAAAACGAAATGCTTTTATTCTGTTTTATGGCTGAGTAGCATTCCATGGGCATGTGTATGTGTGTGTGTACACCTTATTTTCTTTAGTCATCTTTTAGGTTGATTCCATATCTCTGCTTTTGTGAATTATGCTGCAATAAACATACAAGTGCAGGTGTCTTTTTAATAAAGGGACTTCTTTTCCTTTGAGAAGATACCCAGAAAGGGGATTCCTGGATCAAAGGGTACATCTACCATTAGTTCCTTGAGAAATCGTCACACTTCTTCCCATAGCAGTTATACTCATCTGTATTCCCATCAGTAGTGTGTAAACTTTCCTGTTTTAACACATCCTCGCCAACATATATTGTTTTTTTGATGGTATGACAATGGTGACTCGTTGGTATAAGAGTTTCGGTAACTCATTTGGGGATTGTTTGTTGGTTTGTTTATTTTTGCTGTGGATCTGAAGAATTTTATCGTTAAAATGACATGTTTTTTTCAGCAACATGGATGGAACTGGAGCCCATTATTATTTCATTAATATTAAATAACTTAGATACTTAAATATTGCATGTTCTCACTTACAAGTGGGAGTTAAGTAATTGGTGCATATGGACATAAAGAGTGGAGTAACAAACATGGGAGACTCAGCATGGTGGGAGGGCAGGAAGGGTCTGGAATGAGAAGTTACCTAAAGGGTACTACACACACTAATGGGGTGAGGGTTAACCTAAAAGATACTGCAGTGATACTTCTGGGAGTCACTACTATGCAGTATGCCAGGGGTGTGAAAACAATGTAAATACGTTTTAAGAGATCTTATTGGAAGTAAAATTGATCATTCCCCAAAAGTTCGTGAATTGCAGGTAAAATGGATTTCTGTAACATGTCGAGGTACAGTTGACCAGTCATGGAATCCTCAATTCAACTTTGAAAAGCAATACCCAGATGACATTGCCTAAAATGTGAATACAGATTTTTGGCACCATGTGTCTTCATGTAACTAATCTACACATGTGCCTCGTAAATCTACACAAATAAAAAACAAAACAAAACCATAGATCCTCTGTGTCATGTCCTGATCTCAGCAGACCATCAACAAAGAGGTGATGAGTGAGAAAGGGTGACTTCAGGGTGGAAAGCACGTGTGAGGCTGCGGTGGGTAGAGAAGGATTTCTCATACGAGGAGTAGGAGACAATGAAGAGAAAAAGGGAGAGAGAGAAGGAAAGGGGGGGAGATGACGCAGCACCCCCCAAAAAGAAGCAGGGAATGCCAGCCCTGAGCTGCAGAGGCTGCGGATTCTTAGAGCAAATAATAAAAAAAAAAAAATCAGAGCAAATAAAAAGTCCTGGAAGACACCGAAAAGTGAATTATCTGAAATGGTTATTATACTTCTTCAGGTAATGAGTTTGAAAATGCCTTCAATTTTTACTTTTGTTCTGTACAAGTCACTTTTCCTTTTCTTAAATACTATTTAGGTTTAAAAAATAAACAAAAAACCTGGAGATACTGAAATAGAATTACCTAGGAGGAAAAGCAAGCACTTTAAATTGACCCATTGCTAATTAACATTAATTCAAAAAATCCTAGAAAAGGTTCACATTAACTGGTTCAACATTTATATGAATCACGGTAAGTGGAGGGTCAATCACTCCTACTAGTGATTGCAATGAATTGTGTTATTAAAAGATCATTCGTTCAAGTCTGACTGCTGAGGGTAGAGACCCCTGCCCTCTGTTGAAAACAAGTGGTGCCAGTGAGCAAACTTGTTTCCAGTTTCAAGGGGGGATGCTTTCAATTTTTCCATTCAGTGTGGGTCTGTCATGTATGGCCTTGATACTTTTGAGGTATCCCCCATCTATGCCTGTCTTGTTAAGTGTTCTTATCATAAAGGGGTTCTGAATTTTGTCAAATGCTTTTTTTTTGCCTCTATTTATAGGACCATATGGTCTTTGTTTTTGCTTCTCTTTGGACAGTAAATTACAGATACAGATTAGCATACGTGGAACCATTCCTGCCTTTGTGGGAGGAATTATTCACAGTGAATTATTATTATTATTATTATTTTGGATGTTCACAGTGAATTATTATCATCATTATTATTATTTTGGATGTGCAGCTGAATTCGACGGTGTTTTCTTTTTGTTGTTGTTGTCGTGCCCTTTCCTGGCTTTGGTATCAAGGTGACATTGGCTTCAGAGGAGTCAAGGAGGATTCCTTCCTTTTCAACCTAATGGAATACTTTTTACAGTATAGGTATCAGTTCTTTGTAGGTTTGGTCAAATTTGGGTGTGAAACCATCTTGTTCAGGACTTTTTTTTTGTTTTTAATTGCTGCTTCCATTTCGGTGCTTGATAATAGTCTGTTCGGCAGTTCTATTTATTCCTGATTGAGCCAAGGGAAGTTGTGTATTTCCAAGAATTTGTCCATTTCTTCCACATTTTCAAGTTTATGTGAGTACAGATTTTTTACAGTAGTCAGACATATTTTGTATTTTCCATGATTTCAGTGGTGATTTCTCCTTCTTCAATTTTCATTCAGCGTATTAGAGTCCTTTCTTTTTGGTTTCTGGCTAATCTAGCAAGAGGCCTGTCAATTTTTTATCTTTTCAGAGACTCAACATTTTGTGTCCTTTAGCTTCTGTGTAATTCTTCTGTTATCAATTTCATTGCCACTCACTCTCTTCCATTAAGAAGGCAAAAGTGTTTTAGGCACCTACTTTGATTAATTGCACTGCTTCTTGTTTGAGATCCAATAAACTAAACTTTTGATCCAAAATAAGACATTTCAGATTTAATGACCTAAATAATTTGTTGAATATTTTTATCACAAAGAATGCTGGATATCATTGAACGTTTTTCTATGTTCTTTGAGAAGGTTGTTTCAGTCCCCGCCCCCATTTTCTATAAAAATGTGTATTAAATCGATTGATTTTTTTATATGTTGCAACCATTTGAATTCCTAAAATAAATCACGGTTTATTCATGATATGTGAACCTCTGCGAATGTGTTTCACTTCATTAGTATTTTGCTGAGGACATTTACCTCTGTATTCATAAGGAATTTGATCTGTACTTTTTTTCCCCCTTAATATTTGTGTAGTTTTGGTATCTTGGTAATATAGCCTCGTAGAATACATCAGGAAGTGTTTCCTCCTCATCTGTGTTTTGGAATGGTTTGAGGAAGATTCGTATTAATTCTTTAAAATGTTTGCTAGAATTCACTAATGAAGCTACTTGCCCTTAAGCTTTTCTTGATTAGAAATTTTTTGATTACTAACTTCATAGCTTTACCCCTTATAGGTTTATACATAATCCTAAATCAGTTTTGGCAAATTTATTCTAGGAATTGGCTCATATCTAGGTTGTACACATTTTTTGCATACAGTTGTTCAGATAGCTCTGCTATAATTCTTTTTTAATTTTTTTTTCTTTTTTATAACTTTTAAGGGCAATGGTAATGCCAATTTTTTAGAATTTTAGAATGATTTTAAGAATTTAAGTTTTCTTTCTTTCTTTTTTTTTAAGTCATCCCAGCTAAACACAAATCAATTATTTTGATCTTTCCAAATATTCATTTATGGTTGTGTGTTGATTTTTTTCTATTGTCATTTCTCTTCATTATTCTTTTATGTCTGCTATAATGCTTAATACTTTTTTTTCTTCCTTGCATTGGATTTAGGCTGCCCTTATTTCTTATAATCCAGAAGCTTTTTAAGGAGGGAGTTTAGGTTATTGATTCAAGATGTTTTGTCTATTTTGGAAAATTTAGATATTCAAAATTATCAAGCTGTTTAAGAAATACAAGCTTCTCTCTAAGAACTGCTTGGGTTGTATTCCATAAGTTACGGCATATTGTGTCTTTGTTTTCATGTATCTTATATCTTTCTTGTGATATCTTCTTTGAGTCAGTGGTTAATAAGAAGTTCTTGCTTAATTTCTATGTATTTGTAGATTTTCCAGATTTTCTTCTCCCATGGATTTTAATTTTATTCCATTATGGCCTGAGAATATACTTCATAATGTTTTATTCTTTAAATTTATTAAGACTTTTTTATGGCTTGGTACATTACCTTCCTGAAGAATATTCCACGTACACTTCAAAAATATGTGCATTCTTCTTTAGGCAGGTAGAATATGTTAGAAGTAGTTGACTAATACTCTGCTTAAGTCTTCTATTTTCTTGCAGATGTGTGGTCTAGTTCTATTATTAAGAGTGGGACACTGAACTGCCCACTGATATTCTTTGACTGTGACTTTCTCCCTTCTTATTTCTCAGTCTGGGTTTCATATATGTTAAGAATCTTTTGTTATATGCATATATGTTTACAATTGTTACATATTTTTGGTTGATCGACTCTTTTATCATTATATATTGTACTCTGTCTCTTACAACGTTTACTGTTTTAAATTTGTTTCTATCTGTGAAAAGAGTAGCCAATTTAGCTTTCATTGGCTATTGTTTACACAGAATTATGTTTTCCTTATCGTTTTACTTTCAAATTATCTGTGTTTTTTAATCTAAAGTGAATTTCTTATAGCAGCATATACTTGGGTCATGTTTTGGGGGAAGAAGAGGTGTTTTATCCGTTCTGACAATCTTTGCATTTTAACTTATGAATTTAACTCATTCACGTATTGTGTAAGCACTCATAAGCGAGGACAAACTTACACCATTTTGTTAATTCTTCTTTATATGCCATATATTTTTGTTTCTCAATTCTTCCATTACATTATTCTTTTGTGTTAAATAGATATTTTATGGTGTACCCCTTTAATTACTTTGTTTCTTACTATGTATTTTAGAGCTATTTCCTTAATGTTTACCTTGTGTATTAAAGTTTATAAATTTTGATATTTTATAGCTCCATTGCTCCCACATGATTCTATCACAAATTATTTCTTTATATAGCACATGTCCATTAATAGAAATGTGTCATTTTTGCTTTATGAAGTTGTCTTTCTAATTAGATAGAGAAAAAGAATTTTAAAACAAAAAAATACATACATTAAAGTATTATTTACGTAGAGTTACCTTTCTGATTGTTCTTTATCCTCCCTATGGACTTACAATCCAGAAGTCTTTCATCCAGGCTGAGAGTGCTTTGACATTTCTTGTAAGGCAGTTCTGCTAATGGCAGCACTTACTAGCATTTCTCTATCTGGAAATATTTAATGTTTTCTTAAATTTGGAAGAATGGTTTTGGTGAATACAAAATTCTTGGTTGAAACTTTTTTTCTTTCAAGACTTTACAGATGACGTCCTCTGACCTCTGGTCTCCCTGGTTTTCAAGAATTTGTTAGGTGCTGATCATTCTGGAGATCTTTCACATGAGATGTCCCTTTTCTCCAAACATTTGCTGGTTTTAAGACTCTTTGTCTTTGGTTTCCCACAGTTTGATTGTTATGTGTCTAGTTGTGATTTCCTAGAGTTTATGTTATTTTTAGCTCATTTAGGTTTTGGATGTGTTTAGCTGATGTTTTTCACTAAATTTGAAAATTTTGACCATGATCTCTTCTAACATTCTTCTTTACTTTTTTCTCTCTTTCCTCTCTTTCTGTGATTCCGATTATGCACGTGTAAATTTGCTTCATGACGAACCACAGGTCTCTTTGATCTCTTATGTTCATTCTTTTTCTCTATGTTATTTATATTCAATAATCTTAATTGACTTATCTGTGAGTTCATGGATTCTGTCTTCTGACTTAGAATAAGGTATCTGATTAGCCTTGCTAGTACATTTTTCATTTCAATTATGGTACTTTGAATTGAATTTCTAATTGTTCCTATTTTTTTTTTTTTTTATAATTTCTACCTCTTTATTCAGTAGTCTCCAACCTTTTTGGCACCAGGGACTAGCTTCATGAAGACAATTTCCCCCTGGACCAGGGCAGCGGTGGGGCTGTGACAGGAGGCAGGGCTCCAGCAGGGATGCGAGTGCTGTGGAGCGGCTGTGAACGTAGATGAAACTTCCCTAGTTTTCCCATCACTCACCTGCTGCTGCGTGGTCCAGTTCCTAATAGGCCACAGACTGGTTACTGGTCCATGGTCTGAGGGTTGGAGACCACAGGCTTTATTGACAGTCTTTCTTGGTGAAACATTATTATGATTTTCTTTTATTCTTTGGACATAGTATCCTTTAGCTCATTTCCCCCCCTGTTTTGAGACACAGTCTCATTCTTTTGTCTATGCTAGAGTGTAGTGGCATCATCATAGCTCACTGAGACTTCAAACTCCTGGGCTCAAGGAATCCTCCCACCTCAGCCTCCCAATTAGCTTTGACTTTAGATGCATATCACCATGTCCAACTGATCTTTTAAATTCTTTTTTTTGTAGAATTAGGGGCAATTATGTTGCTCAGGCTGGTCTCAAACTCCTGTTCTCAAGTGAGTCTCCCTTCTTAGCCTCCCAAAGTGCTAGAAATTCAGGCACAAGCCACTGTGCCTGGCCTCCGTTAACTCTTTTGCCATATCTAATATAGATTGTTTGTAATCTTTTCTAGTAATTCCAATGCCTGGTCTTCCTTAGGCACAATGTCCAGTGAATCATTTTCTCTGCTGTAAATGGGTTATGCTTTTATTCTTTGCATGTTTCATATTTGTGGTTGAAAGCTGGTCATTATGCATATCGTAATGTAGCAACTATGGAAATAAAATTCTCACCCCTCTCCAGGGTTTGTTGTCACCACTGATGTGCTTGTTTATATAGTGACTTTTCTTAATTAATTATATAAACTCTGTATTACTTTGACTAAGTTTGAGGCCACCAAAGTCTCTGTTTTGTTACTTTAGTGGTCATCTAATGATTTACAAACCATACATCTGATAAGAAATTAATATACAAAATATATAAGGAATGCAAACAATTCCACAAAAGGAAATAAAATAATCCACTTAAAAATGGGCAAGGGTCCTAAGAAGAAATTTCTCAAGAGAAGACACACAAGCAGCTGACAGATACATGAAAAAATGCTCAACATCCTTATGCTTTGGGGGATGCAAACTGAAACCACAGCGAGATATTACCACATACACGTTAGCACGGCTATCACCAACAGAGTAAAAAATATTGGCAAATGCTGGCAAAGATAAAAAGAAACCCTTATACATTGTTGGTGGGAAGTTAAATATTAGAAACACTATGGAAAACACTATGGAAATATTTCAAAAACTAAAAAGAGAATTACCATATATTCCATATTATCATAATAGAATTACCAAGAACCAAGATATACCTATCTTACTTTTGGGTATCCAAAAAATTTGGAATTAGTTATGTCAAAGAACACGTCTGTACGCCTATGTGCCTTGTAGCAGTATTCGCAATAAGCAAGACATAAAAATCAACATTAGTGTTCATCAAAGGGTGAAAGGATAAAGGATACACAATGAAATTATTTATTCCTCAAAAAGGAAGAAATTCTGTTATTTGTGACAACAGGGATAGAACTGGATAATATTACGCTAAGTGAGATGCGCCACACACAGGAAAACAAGTTCATAGACTGCGCGTTCTCACTCACATCTGGAATCTAAACCAGCTGGATTCATAGCAGGAGAAAGACTGTGGTTACCGGAGGCTGGGGTAGGAGATGACAGTTATAGGAGAAATAAGTTGTTTTTATTTTTTCAAGGTCAGTTGCACAGGATAGTGAAGATACCTGATAAAGTGAATTCTATACATTTCTGTATCACTACCAAGATAAATTTCTAATATTTTTATTATAAATTACTAAATATTAGAGGTGAAACATATATTAATTACCTTAATTTTTCTATGTTATATTTAAAATCATAACAACACTTTATACTCCATACAGACATACAACTATAATTTGTCACTGTATAATTAAATCAAGAAAATATACACATAAATAATTTGCAAGTCTCTTCACATGAAAACTGCTGATAAAAGCAAGAGTGGCAAAGCGGCATATTCAGACATAGGGAAATAGTTTGAAAAACTGCTGACCCCACATTGTGAATACCACGCCAATATTACAAAGAAGAAAGTAGGGCTATGTATTGCCCTCAAATATGTCTCTGGTACATTTTGCTTAAAAAAATTGCAAATGCAGCTTTGAGTCTTGTGATGTGGGTCATTCTCACTGGGGTTAGGTGATATCTCGGGGTGGTTTTGATTTGCATTAAGCTGCAGATGCTGGTGTGGATGTGGCGATAAAGGAACGCTTTTCCACTGCGGCTGGGACTGAAAAACAATACAACTTTTTTGGAAGGAAGTATGGAGAATCCTCAAAGAACTCAAATTAGACCTCCCATTTGATCCTACAATCCTATTACTAGGCATCTACCCAGAAGAAAAAAAAAATCCTTTTATCATAAGGATATCTGCACTAGACTGTTTATCGCAGCTCAATTTACAATCGCCAAAATGTGGAAACAGCCTAAATGTTCACCAACCCAGGAATGGATTAACAAGCTGAGGTGCATGTAAACCGTGGAATACTATTCAGCTATTAAAATACATGGAGACTTTACATTTTTGTATTAACCTGGATGGAGATAGGAAACATTCTCCTTAGTAAAGCATGGAAAGAATGGAGAAGCAAGTATCCAATGTACTCAATTCTAATATGAAGTCAGTAGATGATCTAATACAAGGTGGGAGGGGGTAGGGGAGGGAGCAGGGAGAGGGGAGGTGGGAGGGCTTGGGGAGTTAGTGTATGGCTCACCTCTTGGGGGCAGGACACAATTATAAGAGGGAATTTACTTAACAAATGCACTTAGTGTAACCCAATTCTTTGTACCCTCAATGAATCCCAAACAATAAAAAAAAAATTTTTTAATTAAAAAAAATTCATAACAATCTTAGTGAAAGCATATGCATTGGAATTTATATATTTAAATCAGCATATATACCTGTATAAATTCAATTAAAAAAATTTAAAAAACATCTACAGTTAACACTTTCAGGGTGAATATAGTACCTGAATTGAACCGATAAAACAGCAAGTGGGTTTGTGTCTGATTTTTTATTGTTTCATTTTTTTGGCATTTTAAAATCAAATACAAGAAAGAAAATTAAAGTGTAAAACCTGTAAGGATATAATCCAGATGGTAAAATTAGTTCCTTGTACGGATTAATATTAAAGGTATTTTATTATATTTTGTTTATTTTCTTTCCAAATGTGAAGCTGCTTTGCTTTAGTGATAAGAAAAAAATATGTATATATGATATATATAATATTTCTGATTTAAGAGAGGGATATTTGATGGCATTTATCATTTCCAATTCAAGTGTGATTTCTCAGCATATGTGAAAGATGCATTCATACTAATTTTTTTAAATTAAAAACATCTACAATAAAATGCAAGTTCAAATAGAATTCTGTTTCTAACTCTAACCTGGTAGTTTAAAATTAGATTTAGGTCTACCCATTCAAGCTACTAAAACAGTGGTTCTCAACCTGTGGGTCACAATCCCTTTGTAACAATGAAAATACATCCTGCATATCAGATATTTACATTATGATTCCTAACAGTAGCAAAATTACAGTTATGAAGTAGCAACGAAAATAATTTTATGGTTGGGGGTCACCACAACATGAGGAACTGTATTAAAGAGTCGAGGCCTTAGGAGGCATTAGGAAGGTTGAAAAGAACTACAATAAAACATCATAGCAATTTCTTTTTTTGCAGTTTTGGCCAGGGCTGGGCTTGAACCCGCCACTCTCGGCATATGAGGCTGGCACCCTACTCCTTTGAGCCACAGGTGCCGCCCCATCATAGCAATTTCAATGTGAATCTATTATGAGGCTATTTTTCACCATATTCAAACCCTTCTTATATCTAATTTTTATTTTCTTTCATCGTATTTTGGAAATTTGACAGGACCATTGGTCTATTACCTTTGTCTATCGGTCTCTCCCTACTTCCTTCTCCTTTATCTTTTCCTGGGAAGACTCTCAGATGCCAGTTTTTAGTCTATTGGTTCATTCCAGTCTCATCCCACAACACTGTGGGTGGAGAAAGCCTGGCACTGAATAAAGAGGTCACGTACTTACCCGGGAAGCTCAAACAGCTTCCACATGCCTGGCTTCCAACAATGGCTGTTTTCTACTCCTAGTCAGGGGCCCTCTATAAAAATGAAAGCTCCCTTAACATTCCTTTACCAGACAGCTGCCTCCCCATTACTTCTTTATGACCGCTATGGTTCATTTCTTCTCTGGGAGGCTTGTTTCTTCCTCAGTAAAAAATAAGGCAATTAACTTAAAGTGCTTTTAACACTAAAGTTCTAGGGAATGTGTGAAGCATGCATGATCATCCTCCATGTGAAAACAGGATCTCAAGTATGTAATATTTCTATTCCAAAATGCAAGTGCCAAAATTGTTTATAATTAATTAATATTTCACCGCATAGTAGCTAAGAAAATGTTGTCTAAGCTAAAGAATCTTGAGTGTTGGGTAAAAACCTGCACTGAGAGAGGCAAGTCTAATCAGGGGAGGGTTTTAACACAACCAGCACTCTGGGTCCACAGCCAGATGCCTGAGGCTCCCCCTGACACAGTCTCACTTTGTCACCCTCTTAGAGTGCTTTGGTGTCATCATAGCTCATAGCAACTTCAAACTTTTGGGCTCAAGAGATCTTCCTGCCTCACCCTCCTGAGTAGCTGGGACTACAAGCATCCACCAAGATGCTTGGCTAGTTTTTCTGTTTTTAATAGAGACGAGTCTCCCTTTTGCTTAGGCTGGCCTTGAACTCCTAAGCTCAAGCAATTCACCTGCCTCAGCCTCACAGAGTGTTCAGATTATAAGCATAAACTACTGTGCCCAGCCAAATGCCTGAGTTCTAAGCTTGGGACCTTGAGAAAATTTCCTACCTTTCTTTTAGTTATTTATTTTTGTGTGTGTGCAACAGCTTCTTCATTTTTAAAGTGGGGATTACAAATAGTGCTTTTAAATAGTATTGTTATTGAGACCACATGAGTCACTGCATGTTAACAAGCTGTGCCTCTGTCATAAAAGATACTTCAATGCATGTGAAAGGAAAAAAAAAAAAAAATCACCCTGAAAGCACAGTCAAGGTTTAAATCAAAAAGAAAACAGAATGAATTTCTTGTAGACCTTTCTCCTCTCAAATACTCATGGAGAATATTTGTGGATGGAATGTAGGGTAGAAGTTAGGAAGAAGTCTCAGAAACCAAAAAGGCAAAAAACACTGTATCAGAAACAAATGTAAAATTGTTTGATACCACCTGCTGGTTATTGCTAGAAATAGCAGAAACAAAAGATTCTGACATCAAAATTATTGGGAATTGTTTCCACTTCAAGTTAATAAGTAAAATAATACTCTATCCTTCCTCCCAAATAAAATAAAATAAAATATTATTTACAAATATAGTCTAAGTACACTGTGAAAGGTTACAATTTTATTATTAACTCACCACTATACTACATCGGCATGGTAAAACCATCGAAACTTCCATGTGTTAGAGAGATGTCAGAATTGGAACAACATACCTTTCTCATGAAGCTTCATTGACTTAAACCCTACAAATTAAAAGTTTGTGAAGATGTAGAAATAATTATGATCTAGAAGAAAATGTTTAAAAGGCTAATTACAGTGTGAATGACATTGTTGAAGCAATTACAATTGTTTTGTTTACCTGAATCTATCATGAATTTAACATACTCAAAACTCATCACCATTGCCTCCGGCCCCTCCTTCCGGAAGCCCTGCTCTAGGCAGAAGACTCCAAAATCTAAATGAGGCCATTTTCATATTCCAGGTGGAAGTTGCACAGACCTGAAAATGTTGTCATTTTGGGCACCTGTACATGGGGTTTTCTCTACCTGGAATCTTTTCCTTGTCACTTCTTCACGTCTTTTTCAAATAGCTGATCCTAGTTCTTGACTTACTGAGTCTCTGCTAAATGTCAGGTGTTTTAGAATCTGACACATGAACTAAAAACAGCAAAGCTTCTTCTGGAGACGCCACCATATACACAGCTTAGCTCTCAATGTCTGTAGAACTTAATTCCTGAAAGACACATGGGGCCTGGTCTTGTACATATATTTCTCTGTTGTACCCCAGCCTTGCAATGTTTTCGTTAGTTTATACAACTGTATACCTCAATAAGCTGTATAGATTACAGCCTGTTTGTCTTTACCCCCAAAGGGAAAAAGGGTGAGTAGGAGTTCATTAAATCACTTTTTAGTAAATTAATAAACATTCCTTGAAACTACTCTCCTAATGATCTGTAATAGATAAACATTACTTTATTAGGATAATATTTTTTAAAAATCTATTGTTTCTCTTATGAATTTAGTCTCTACTTTGTACTGGGCACTGTGGAGGTGTAAATGGAATGTGAATAAAACCTGATGAGCTCTCTAAGAGATGCTGAAGAATTAGAGTACAAGGCCCTGTGCAGAGCGGTGGCTCATGCCTGTAATCCCAGCACTCTGGGAGGTGGAGGCTGGTGGATCACCTAAGCTCAGGAGTTTGAGACCAGCCTGAGCGAGAGAGACTATGTCTCTACTAAAAATAGAAAAATTAGCCAGGCAATGTGCCAGGCCTCTGTTGCCTCAGATACTCGGGAGGGTAGGCAAGAAGATTATTTAAGCCAAAGAGTCTGAAGTTGTTGTGAGCTATGACACCATGGTTCTCTACCCAGGGTGACAGAGTAAAACTCTGTCTCAAACCAAACAAAACAATTAGTGTACAAACTAAACTATCATCACCACAGGTCAGGGTATGAAGTATATTAGTGTCTATTTAGACAGTGAGATTGGATAAGGCTTTCGTAAAGAAAGAAGGGGAACTATAGGATGGCCATAAAGTTTGTGTGCCATTTAAAATAAACAACTAAAATATGCAACTATTTTAAATGGCACACAAACTTTTGGGCCATCCCGTGTTTTCCCTTATTTCTGTATGAGAGCCTTATCCAATCTCACTGTCTGCACAGATTGCACTGATATAGTTCATAACTTGACCTGCTGTGATATTACTGTAGTTAATAGCTGCCTATTTTAAATTGCACATGAACTTTATGGCCTCTCTGTATTAAAGGGGTGACCAGAAAAGGGAAGAAGATACTAAGATAGGAAACAGCATGTGCAGAAGCTCAGGAACACATTAAAGGCTAAAGGCATTTAGGAGGAATAAGAAGAATTAGAAAATAGAAAATTTTAATAGAAAATAAGGTTTTCATGAAAGAGGATGATTTGGGAAAGGCGGCAGCCAGACTGTTCAAGGTGTGTTTGGTAACAGTAAGGTAATATCACTTGATTCCAATAGCAACGGGGAATGATGACAGAGTTCTAAAATATTTTAAAGAAAATAGTGACATGAATTGTATTTCTTATTTAAAAGATTCCTCTGTCTCCCATTTACCTATAGTTAAGAGTCATTTTATTTCCTTTTCTGCCCTTTTTCAAGGTTCTTCTTTGTCTCTGGTTTACCACAGTGTAAGTGCGATGTAACTAAGTGTGTTCTCTGCTGTTGTTTCTTATTTTTAAAGTTTATTTTTCTGATGTTCTCGGAGTTTTCTGGATCCACAGTTTTGTGTCTGATGTTAGTACTTGGGAAGTTCTCGATCATTATGACCTCACATCTCTTCTCAGCAATGTTCTTTCTTCTCTTTGTGATCTGCTAACTGTGAGTGTATCAAAGCTTTTGGAATTCCAGCCTAGTTTTTAAATGTTTTGTTCTGTATTTTTGATGCTGTTGTTTATTTACACTTGAATTTCCGTTTGGGAATTTTTTAATGACATATATAGAAGCTCACTGATTCTTTCCTTACAACTATATTGAGTTTATTGACGAGTTCATCAGGACATTCATCATTTCTGTTACTGTGGTTTTTATTTCCATTCTTCCTTTTGATTATTTCTTATAGTTCCATCTGAATACTTACACCGTTCATCTCTTCTTCATGTTGTGTACTTTTCCCATTCATCTCATTAGTATGTTAATGATTATGACTGATGATGTTTTAAATTCCCTGTTCCAAAACCTGTGTCATGATTAGACAGTTGACTTTGTCTTTTCTGACTACGTGGGGGTTTTGGTTTGTTTTGCTTTTCCTTTTGTCCTGAGTTGCAACTTCCTTTGGGAACTGACGATGCTGATGTGGTAACAGGACTAACCCTTTATTGTCGGAGTTCCGTGATTGTGATGGGAGTCAGGAGTGTTTCGTGTTTGCCACAGTTACAGTCGCTGCAGGACTCAATCTCCATCAGCATTTTCGTTGTTGTCTTTTCCCCTTGACTTAGAACTTCGCTAAATTCTCCTTCTCAGAGAGGACAGTCCTTCCTGCTGTAAGCCACTGCCACTCCATTGGTAAAGTGCAGGGAAGGGAGATTGTTTCCTGATTAGACTTCAGTTTTTTTCTAGGGGACCAGTGTCTCAAGTTACATTCTTCACAAATGCTTCTCAGTTTCCTTTATTCCCTTCCTATGTCCTTGAAGCCCTGACCCTGTCTACTGAGTGTTTAGTTCTGCCCATCCCTCTTTAACGAGACTGAAGACTAAACGGGCCAGAAGGCAGACATGCTTCTCCACTAGCTGGGGTAGGGCTCTGGCCAAGCCTCTTCCCTTGGAGGTAGGTTTTTGTTCCAGAGAAGCCTGTGGGTGTATTTCAGAATTAGGTGCTGCCCCCATAAACCTGTGGCCTGCAGGAGCGTCTCTTCCTGAGGCCAGTCCATGCTGCACCTCCAGCCACGTCACTGAATTCCCATGGAAGGCTCCTCCAGGGAAGGCTTCAGCAGCTTAGCTTCCAGGCAAAAGGATCTTGGCTATGTCTCTGTGGATGTGCCTGAATGTGGAGGAAAACTTGGACAAAATTGGCCTGGGAAAAGATTTTATGAAGAAGACCCCCATGGCAATTGCAACAATACCAAAAATGAATAAATGGAACATGATCAAGCTAAAAAGTTTTTGTATAGTGAAGGGTACCACAACTAAAGCAAACACAGACAGCCTTCAGAATTGGAGAAGATATTTATTTGCTATGAATCTGAGAAAGATCTGATAACTAAAATCTACAGAGAACTCAAACTAATCAACAAGAGAAAACAACCCCATTTGTAAGTGGCCAAAAGACTTGAACAGAAACTTCTCTGAAGATGACAGACCAATGGCCAACAAAACACATTAAAAAAATGCTCATCGTCCCTAATTATCAGAGACATGCAAATCAAAACCATTCTGAGGTAGCCCTTCCTTTCAGTGAGATTAGCCCACATCACAAAGTCCCAAATCTGAGATGCTGGCATGGATGTAGAGAGAAGGGAACACTTTTGCACTGCTGATGGGACTGCAAACTAATACAGTCTCTATGAAAAGAAGTGTGGAGAATTCTCAAAGAACTAAAAGTCAACCTTCCATTTCATCCCACAATCCCATTACTAGGTATCTACCCAGAAAAACAAAAATCATTTTACCATAAAGACATTTGCACCAGAATGTTTACTGCAGCTCAATTCACAACTGCCAAGATGTGGAAGCAACCCAAGAGCCCATCAACCCATGAATGGACTAACAAACTGTGGCTTATGTATACCATGGAGTACTATTCAGACATAAGAAAAGATGGAGACTTTACGTGTTTTGTGTTTACCTGGATGGAGTTGAAACACATTCTTCTTAGTAAAGTATCTCAAGAATGGGAAAAAGGATATCCAATGGACTCAATGAAACCAATATATAAACAACTGCATGCCCACAGGAAAGAAAAAATACAAGTGTATTCTAGCAGGGAAGAGGGGAAAGAAGGGAGAAGAAAGGTGAGAAAGGAGGGTGATTGGTAGGAGGAGGGC
Source organism: Perodicticus potto (assembly GCA_963574655.1). Taxonomy (NCBI): domain Eukaryota; kingdom Metazoa; phylum Chordata; class Mammalia; order Primates; family Lorisidae; genus Perodicticus; species Perodicticus potto. The sequence goes on from CAUYRH010079373.1 coordinate 66,489, forward strand.
AGGTGATTGTGGGATCTCACCCAAAGTGCACACTGTGAGGTGTTCAGCATGGCCCCTGGGTAAAGGGCTCAACTATAACTTGAACTTTACCTTAGAATCGAAAAGAATGTAACCCAAACATCTGTACCCCCCATTAATCTGAAATACGAAATAAATAAATTAATTAATAAATAAACAAAATATTGCGACCTGACTCACACTCTAGCAAAGGGGAATACTCATTATCAGGTGATTCACTGAATGAAATAACACATTCAAAAAATTGTGAGCAACAACACTCGTGGACCACACTTTCAGATTTTATGAGAAACAAAATATGTTAAGAATATAGTAAGTTTTAAAATGAAGCAGAGTTTGATCAAAATATTGTAATATAAATGTAATTTAAAATTGTACAAATCAATGTTTTTTGCACATAAATCACATAGTTGTACACTATTCCAGATAGAATAATAAAAATCACTTAGGAACACTTATTATAGGCCAGGCCTTTTCTGAGAACTTTTCCATGAATTAATCCGTGTACTCAGTGGAACATCCATATGAGTTAGGTATTACTATGCTCATATGCAGACAAGGACAGTAAGGCGTAGTGAGGACCTTTTAGTGCCTTACTGAAGGTCATACTGTTACTACGTAGTAGAGGTGAGCTCCAAATCCAGAAAGCCTAACTCAAAAGTCCACCCTCTCTACTATTAAATTATACTGTTACATCTACAAACGGGATCTTCTTTCGAAGTCACTTATATATTTATATCATGTATTTTTTGATATCGTTAGTCTAATCCTTATATTTTACTGATGAAGCACCTAAGATATTTATAAATTTTAAAGTTGCATTTTGTATTGAAGGGTTTAAATTGCTTGTGAAGTGGCTATGCACTGAGAAAAACGGGCTTTAAAGTCAGGCAGGAGTTTGGATTCTGCTTCTGCCATAGCAGCTTTGTAACCTTGCCAAGTTTCAGGCCCTTCTCCTATCTGCAAAACGGAAATGATAAGTTTTTGGTTGTTGGGAGGAAAAGGTCTGAGCATGTATGCCTGTATATAAGGTTGTCCAACAAATGTTAAATTCACTTCTCTCTCCTTCACCTCTGTCCCCCTTTCTCTATGAGCCTCAGTGACTTTATCTCTGAAATGGGAATTAGGATATTTATCTTATGTACTTCCAAACATGAAATAATGTATGCAAATGCCCTATATAAAACCTATTGAACAGAGAGTGCTACAGATTCCCTGTTATATCATTATACCCCCAAGCAAAGTGTGTTTAAATGGTAAGAATCCAGACCAAGATGCAAGAGTCCCATCTAGCGGTGGTTTAACAAAAATCAAAGGACACTCAGGGATCGTGCAGCTGAAATGGCTGCCTAGAAAGCCTTGGGCGATTTGTTATTCATTTTCCATCTTCAGAAAGCATTTATTGTGGGTCACATAGGAAGAGAAAGGAAAGCCTTTAGCTGGATTTTCCTCCCTTCTTTTTTCTTCCAACAAAGCACAGAACCTTTTTGGAGTTGATTCATGTATTTCTGGTCTCATTAAACCCATCATCTTCATGACTGAACTACTCTGCTCCTAGATTTCTAAAAGGATATGATTCAGCTTCTTAATTAGAAACAACTTGATAGCCCAATTCTATCAATGAATTCAGCAATGTGACTCAGTATCAATCAACATGACTCATTATGACTCAATATCCATCTCTTGCATGAACCACCCATCACATCAGAATCTACTACATTTGACTGGAGATTTCCAAGAAATCTGACATGGTTCATTTCTAATCTCCAGTGAAATAAGTTCTGTGCTGGATGTTCTACATTAACATAAGGTTGGATCTAAAATGGTCGGAGACGGTCTACCAGGGCTTTCTCAGGGACCTCTGCAACTTTTCTCCTTCATCCAAAAAAGTGCTGTCCGTGACAAGTGTTGAGTATCACAGTTATATTCTGACTTTATAACTTTAAAATAAAATAAAACATTCACAATAATGACAGGAATATGATATAATAACACTAGACAACAGAAAACCCTATTCTATATAAATTCCCCATAGTTGTCAAACCGTTTCTACTTCAATTTTGTATATTGCCTTGCCACGAAATTCAGGGAGACTGTTCAAGTATTAATAATTTTGATGATGTCTTATAATCCCTTAAGGTTATTTAACTGGGGATATATGTTATTTGTAATAATACATTATTAGAGAATTTTATCACAAAAAGTCACCAACTGGAAAACATTTGAGCATTAATAATCTCTCTTCATTCCTATTGAGATTTATGGAACTAAAGAATAAACATGCATTCAAACTTTTGCTGCAATGAAAGTAAATATTTCACTATCTAGTCATGAACCACAACTGTTTAAATCATAGAATTATCAGAGTAGAGAAGTGGTTGTATTCTAAATTGTTTTCTCAATAGTTAAATGAAGAAAACAAAAAAATACATATTTCAAACAAAATCAGATCAAAAGAAATCAACAAGAACAACTCCACAAAAACTCTCCTCTTGAAATACATGCAATCTTCTTCATACATTCTATGAAGTTACGAAGCTCTCACCAATGAATTCCAGGAAAAATTTTATGATGGAGAAATGAGTTTAATGAATGCAGCACAGGCAGTAATCAAAGTCTTCACCTCAAATTACGTGGACCTCTCTCAGGACTAAAGTGATCCTATTATAAATAGTTATGCTGAGTTAATTAGATGAAATGTAGATAAAAAGATGTAGAATATGACATCTGGGCAATCTGAACTTGGAAAAGCCACTTTTTTGTGTTAGCTGCTGTATGGTAACCACTTCTGCTGTGGGACAAGGAATCGGAAATACTTCAGGCAGCTAACGTTACAGAGAAGAGTTCAAATCTAAATGTTCACCTCAAGGTCTGATATAGGTTTAGGAAACTTGACTCTCAAACAGAAATCACCCATGTATGAAGAAATCACCCAGGATATTTCTGACTTCAAGCTCAAAAAGAAAATAAAAAGAGAAAGGAAAAAGTAGTTGATGCCTTATAGTGTAGTAAAAAGAATGAAAATATTAGGGCCAGAGAGTCTAAGGTCAAATTCTTTCCTTGGTACTGACCTGCTGTTTGATAATGGAGTTGCTTCTCAACAGCTCTGGGTCTCAATTTTCTTGGCTGAAAAGGGGGGATAATGTTATTTTCCTAACTGGGGAGGTTTTTTCCCTAGAATTAAATAATGAGTAAATTTTAAGTGTCTAACACAATGCACTGTATAAAAAAATGATAAATGTTATTTTTATTTTTTTCTCATCATTATTACTACTGCAATTTCACCATAGAAGGTGGGAATGGTTCCACCAGCTCTCATAATTGAAATGGTCATAATTGCTTTCGAGTGATATTTGCATGTCCTGATAAAAATCTAAACATTTAAAAGAAAATCACCAACACAACAATAGCACATACTGCTAAGTCTCCCCTTCTGTCCTTACTATAAGGAGATTATAATTCATCTATATTTAACAAGCTTAACTAGGCCACCTATATTCCTGAAACAACTTCTCCGCCTGCCTAGAGCAGCCAAGGCTTCCTAATTTTCCTTGCCACGGCTTATTAATGTATTTTGCTTCAGTCACTTTCCTAATTGGCAGTGAACCGACTGGGATGACACTGACAGTGGCGAGGAGGAGGGCAGCTTGTGGGCTGGCAGCTCTCATCTGATTAGCACGGCTGCCTCGTGCCAAAGTCAATTCTGCCTGCCATGTGCACCTGCTGTTAGCACTCTGTCACCCATGCCTTGTGCAAGACGGGGATTTGGATTCAGTTTCTGCCCTGTACAGCCTGTCTACGCACTACTTAGCACCCAGGCATTCTTCTCCGGCTGCCACTTTCTCACTAGTTTCTAATTAAAACCACCTATCCCAACTCCGTAGCCTGGACAGCTGAAGCTGTATTCATGTGACTTTCTGATTTTCTCTCTCTGCATTTGTTGGTTTTGCCCAGTTCTCATGGAATACCCTTTCTATGTCTGCTGGCTGAACATTCAGATGTCCATAGGGACAAGACAGGAAAAATAAATGGGTAAGGTGGTGAGCAACAGTGAGAAGGTCTGTGGCAACTTGACCCTGAATGTCTTAAAGGGACTGCTGCTACTCAGTTCCAGTCTAGGGTTGCCAATTTAAGAATACAAACCGCAGTTTTACGAAATCTTAGAATTTTTCGATTGCTTTTTTCAATTATTGAAAAAGATGAGAGTTTGTGGCATTAGTTTTCTTATTGTGTCAGAAATTGCTAGCTACCAAACTAAGAGAAAATCAGACTGCATTCAGTTATTATAACACTGAATTTATTCATTCAGCGATGGCACTTCCTGAGATTCTCTTAGCGCTTTATAAAAGCACATGATGGATGGAGATTATTGGGCAGGACTTTTGGGAAAGATTATTGTATGGCAAACAGAGAGCTAACATGGTCTTTTACATTCACTTCCTTCTTCCTTTTTCCTGGAATATAAGTGTAATGGCTGGAGCATCAGCAGCCTTTCCAGCCTATGAAGCAAAACCACAAGCAAAGGATATCCAAGCAGAAACATAAAAAGAGCTGAGGTCCTGATGTCCATCACGCCATCATACCAGCCTTGGACCACCTATGTGCAGGCTTTCTTTACCTAGGGGGGGCTCTTACATATTTAAGCCACTATGTTTGGGTTCTTTGGTATAAAAGTCAAATTAAAACAAGAAAACCTGTGAAACTAAGGAGAAAAGTAATCCAAAACTTGCCCTGTTTTGAGTTTTAATTATTCCAAAACTTATTACCAGCAGCTAAGGTCCTTGCATATACCCTGAACTTTGTATGCAACAAGAAATACTAGAACTCCCTAAGTCATTTATCAAACGCATGTTTGGTAACTGATTTTAGTTTTTAATAGGAAAAAACTCTGTTATTACTGAATAGACTTAAGACAAAGTAAAAGTACATTATGTAACCTTTCTAAAATTTAAAACATAATTTGACTTCAAATATAGAGAGAATTATTGGAAAATTCCTCGTATTTTTTAATTCATATAAAGTTTTAGAGGTTGTTAAGCAAGAAGCATGAAAAGAAGCCACAATTTCACAAAATAAGGTATATGCATGAGAAAATGAGGTTTTTACACTGTGAATACATTGTCTTCTCAGGCGCTTGGCAGGCACAGCATCTGATGCATCAGTTTTCCCAAGTGCTTTCTCATACTGCAACAGGGAGCAGGTTCCTTATCATGACGGGAGTTGGGCTCGATTTTTGTTCAGGGATGTATCCCAAGGCTATAGAGCAGCACTAAAAAATAAGTGCTTAGTAAGTTGGTGTTGAGTCAATTATACAAACACTCACAGTCAAAGGAGTCTTTTATGGTCACAAGGTACAAAGGCAGTCCCTCGGAATTAATATCTTTGAAAGACATCACTCTGGCTTCACATAATCACACAGTGAATGCAATACACCAAGAATTAACACACAAAACTCAACATAATGGAGCAACAGTCTCAATATCAAGAAATGCACATTCTAATTTCAACTTCTCTGTCCCCTATCTTATTTGTTCGCTTTATTTTTTTCTTCCATTCATAGCAAAAAGGCCAAACCTCAAAGCCTGAGAAATTTGACAGGTGTCTCCTCAGGGCATATTACTTTATTAAAGTAGCAGATTGTTTTAGACTTGGGTGAATTACCCACCACAACACAAATCCTTGGACTGGGGGAGGACAGATGATTTAATGATTTCTCACCAGGGAGACAGGTTGTAAACCTGACTGTGAATTGAAAGTGAGACTTGCAGAGAGTGCAGAAACTTTGCTTAGGTAACTGCTGTGCAACAGTCCTCAGAAGAAAGCAGAAAACAGTGGAAGGTGAAGTGAGGGTGGATAGTGAGAAGGGAAGCCACCTTCAAGCTCCCGTTCAGCCAGGTTATCTTTTTAAGGGTTGTCCTTGACTTATCCTCCATCCATAACACAATAGAGAGACCCTCACACAGAATATTTATTAAAAAATATTTATTTATTTATAAAGAAAAACTTGTAAAGAGAATGCTAAGAATGTATTTAAGTCCTTAAATCTATTTTGTAAATAATTCATACAATAGTCACACATTAAAATACAGTCTATATTTTTAGTTATACATATAGTTTTTTTACTTCTTACCAATTTAAAAAAAAAAAATGTACATTTTTTAAAGTTAAACCTGGCAGCCTTGACACTACAATCGTCTGTTGATTCAAAGTTAAGTATTTATTAATCTATTTATCTCATCTCTGTGCTTGGATAAGTACAGTTTTCCCTCAGCTTCTTTTAAAATACTTAACCATATGGCATTTGCTATGCAATTTTTATTTATCTCAATGCAGTTTTTTATTTTCTTTGCAATTTTTATTGAACAAATAATTGATTATTTTATTTTACCTGATTTGGTACAGAAATTTAAGTCATCCTGGAATATTCCTTGTACCTCATTGATTTACTTTCTGTTTTTCATTGTTATATAATTATTCCTTACTTTTATGTATTATTTATTCTCTGCAATCATGCAACCTTATTTTCCAAATCATCCGAATTACTTATTTTTGGCACATCAGGTATTTTTTTGTTTGTTTTGATTCGATAATTTGCAAAGTTTAAAATAGATTCCTAAGGAGATCGCTCTGCCTCTAAATCCTCAGAAACCCTTGACATATGAATTCAATGCCAACAACCAGTTGGTCATGGTATATACTATTTTATTGTCTGGTTGGATTCACTTTGCTAGTGTTTTCTTAATAATTTTTTTAAATTTATATTCCTAAGGCATTTTGGTCTCTGAATCTTTTTTTTGTTGTTGGATTTTGATCTGGATTTGGACATGAGGGTTATGCTAGATAAGTAGGATGTGTGACAAAGTTCTTCCGTCTTCTACTTTTTGGAGGAGTTTGAAAGATGATTGATGTTCACTCTTCTATAAACATTTGCTAGAATTCACCACTGAGCTTTCTAATGCATTTTGCCTCATTTGTTAATCTGTACTTTTATAGTAATGTATACATTTCATCAAGGTTATCTAATTTGCTGGTGCACAGCTATTGTATTATTCTCTTATATATTTTAAAATGTATGTAAGTCTGCCAGTAATATCCCTACTTCCATTTCATATTTTAGTTTTTAAGCTTTCTTTTCTTTTTGGTCTACCTAAAACTTTTCAATTGTGCTGATATTTTAAAGGAATCAACTTCTGGTTTTGTTGACCCCATTGTTTTTCTATTCTCTATTTCATTTATCTCTGCTCTAATCTTTATTATTTAATATCCTCTGCTGGTGTTTAGTTTGTTCTTATTTTTCTGTTAAGAACAGAGCAGGTGTAAATCTTTACGTTTGTAGCTTTAAGGTGTAAAGTTAAGTTATTTATTTCAGGTCTTTTTTATTTGTTAATGTAGACATTTATAGTTATAAATTTTTCTCTTTGTACCACTTTCACTGCTTCCCATAAGTTTTGGTTTACTGTGTTTTCATGTAATAAGTCTCAAAGTGTTTCATAATTTCCCTGGTGAGTATTTATTTCGCCCATTGGTTATTTAAAAGTGTTCTTTAATTTCCAGATACTGGTAATTCTTCTGGGTTTCATCATGCTATTATTGCTAATTTGATTCCAGTGTGTTGAGAGAAGAGAATTTCTATGATTTTGATCTTTTTACATTTATGCAAAATTGTTTTATAGCCTAATGTTAATAGATGTCTATTCTGAAAACTTGGATGTGAACTTGCCAAGTATGTGTAACTGCTTCAGTTGGGTTGTGGTATTTTGCTTTCACAATCTCTTCTGTGTTTTCTTGTTTGGCATTTTTATTATTCCAAAATTAGTTATCTGTACTTGTGCTTGTTTCTTTGTTAATGTTCTTTATTCACATTTCCCACATGTTCTTTTAATACTTCTAACATATGTTGTTCTTAACAGAGGCAAGTCTTATAATTCTGTATGTGCATGGGTGCATGTAGGCTTTGGTTTTTTTTTTTTTTGTACTCAAAATAGTAGAAACAGATTTGCTGATGCTCAGAATTGAACATATTCTTACTTTGTGATATTGCTTTTTAGTGAATTTGATGTGGAAGAATTGTCCATTGTTATAGATGAGCTTATTATTTATTCCACAACCCAATTACCTTATATTTTATAGCACTTAAAGTGTTCCAAGCTCTATGTTCATAAGCATATGAAAAAATCTTTTGTATAAAGAGCAAAAGGTGTAGGTAAACAGAATAACTGTAGTGAAATGTAATTAGTGTCATAATATGAATGTTTACAAAGCACTATAAGAAAACAATGGCAGGGGAGCTTTGCTCAACCGTTTTAGTGCATTAACAGGTGAAAAATCAATGTATTAATATATCACATGTATTTCATCTTAAAAATTGTATACCATATAAAATTGAGGACTATTATTCTCTTGGAATTTTCTACATAATCCTTGAACCTTTATTCACTGAACACCGAAACCTGAATAAAGCTTTAAGAAAATAATCAATTTCTGAAAAAACACTGGAAGATATTGGCCTGGGGAAAGACTTCATGGCAATTGCAACAACAACAAAATTAAACAAATGGGACTTAATTAAACTCAAAAGCTTTTGTACAGCTAAGGAGACAACAACCAAAGCAAATAGACAACCTACACAATGGGATATTTTGAATGAGACAAAAGCTTGATAACTAGAATCTATAGAGAACTCAAATTAATCCACATGAAAAAAGCCAACAATCCCATATATCAATGGGGAAGAGACAGGAATAGAACCTTCTCTAATGAAGACCAATGAATGGCTAACAAACATATGAAAAAATGCTCATCATCCCTAATTATTAGAGAAATGCAAATCAAAACCACCCTGAGATACCACCTAACCCCAGCGAGAATGGCCCACATCATAAAATCTCAAAACTGCAGATGCTGGCATGGATGTGGAGAGAAGGGAACACTTTTACACTGCTGATGGGACTGCAAACTAATACAACCTTTTGGAAGGAAGTATGGAGAACTCTCAAATAATTCAAGCTAGACCTCCCATTTGATCCTGCAATCCCATTACTTGGCATCTACCCAGAAGGAAAAATATCCTTTTATCACAAGGACCCTTGCACTAGACTGTTCATTGCAGATCAATTTACAATCGACAAAATGTGGAAACAGCCTAAATGCCCACCAACCCAGGAATGGATAAACAAGCTGTGGTATATGTATACCATGGAATACTATTCAGCCATTAAAAAAAAATGGAGACTTTACAGCCTTTGTATTAACCTGGATGGAAATGGAACACATTATTCTTAGTAAAGCATCACAAGAATGGAGAAGTATGAATCCCATGTACTCAAGTTTGATGAGGACAATTAATGACAATGACACAGTGGGGGTGAGGGAAGGGGAGAGCAGAGAAAGAATGAGGGAGGGGTGGGGAAAGGAAGAGCAGAGAGGGAAGGAGCGAGGGGGGTGAGGTCTTGGTGTGTGCCACACCTTTTGGGGGCAAAGCACGATTGTAAGAGGGACTTTACCTAACAAATGCAATGAGTGTAACCTGGTTTCTTATTCCCTCAATGAATCCCCAACAATAAAAAAAAAAGAAAGAAAGAAAGAAAGAAAGAAATGGGGGATTTTACCTCACTCCTGCATGGATTAAATGAGCTAAGAAAAATGAAAGTGTGCTGAAAAGAAGCAAATCAAATGCAGGACCATCATCGTCACTACTCTTAGTAGCACTTAACAAGGAGGAAACAACAGGAAGGTGAGGGGGAGAATTTAGGGGAACTAAACACTCAGGTAATGGGCCAGCAGGAGCCTCAGCACAGTTCTGCTTTCCGCTGTGCAGGGGCCAGCGGCCACCACATTTCTGCCCTTCACTGCTGGATACCCTTTCTATTTCCTTCGCACTTCTAGAGCACAGAGCACCACTACTGGCATGTTCCCTACTACTGTGGGAACAACAGTCTCTGTTTAACCTCTACGCCACCTACTCCTGCCTGCTAGTAAATAACAGTTTGCATTTGTTGAGTCATTACTGCGGACAGCCTCTGTGCTTACCTTACATGTGCTCTCATTTACTGTAACATAAATAGAAGGTAGGTACTATCATTAACTCCAGGTGACAGACAAAGATATCAAGGCCCAGAAGATAATTTGTTCGAGGCTAACGTGGCCAGAAAGAGGCAGAGCTGGTGCCCGATACCCAGGGAGTATGCACGGTATGTGGGTAACCCTTGCTCGCCAGCTGACCAGCACAAGAGGAGGAGTTATGTGGCGAAAAGAACACAAATACACTGAACATCAATTTTCATCACCAAATACTCATTTCTGAAATGTCCACACTGTTCCAGCCATTTCTCTGTAAATGCCCATGGTTCTGGATAATCTGAAACAACGGACAGTTTTCTTCCGAGAATTCTGTTAACATGGAAAATAGAGTTCTGCTTTCTTTTTGGCCGGGGCTGGGCTTGAACCTGCCACCTCCAGTATATGGGGCAGGTGCCCTACTCCTTTGAGCCACAGGTACCACCATGAGTTCTGCTTTCCACTTGGCCCTGAGCCTTTAGCTGGTGTGTAAGATGCTGAGTTTGCAAATTAACTTTTAGACGGAAAATAAAGGGCAAAAGGTAAGAGGGACAAAAGACACAGAAAAGAGCTAAGGGGAAAAGACCAACATCCCCACTTTCTGTCTTGAAAGGTCATCCAATGATCTGGACAAGTCCTACCGCTTTATTGCCCCCAATCTTTTCTTATAATTGTCTAGTCACAATTCAGCATCAAGAGCCCTCTGGAATGATAAATGCTGTGGTATTTAAGAGCTATCTGAAGGTTAAAGTATCCAGGAAATTTTGATTCCATTTTGGAAAAAAATTCACACCAAATAAAATCAGTTCTGCAAATAAAGATAAACCAAAGGCCTTCAAAGTCACCCATTACATGTGATTTTGTCCAATTTCCTAAGAGACTTTCATTAGCACTTGGGAAGAGTGAATAAGAGAAAGGGCAGGCGGAGTCCTTGGGACACTCCCTGACTGGACACTGCCTAACTGCTTGTGAGACTAGACTCTGCCCATCCCCACAGGGTCGAGCCTCCAAGCTGGTCCATGCCCCAGAGGGATGGTGTCTGTCACATTTGCCACGACAGAATGAAGGGAGATACCGACTAGCTCAGGTTTGCTGGCCAAGTGTGACGCCAGCTCGCCTTTAGCCATCACTTCCTCCCACCAGACTAAACAGAGGCAGTGAACTTAACCTGGTTCCTTGTCTTTTTCTGACAATCTCTCCAAAAGAGGAAGGAAAATATCAAATGACCGAGCACTGAGGGGAATGTGTCTATAATGGCCCAACTCTGCACTGGGTGGGCCCTACCAAGTGAACGCTGCTGTGGAGTCCCTTCTGCTCCCCATCACGAGCCGCCAAGGGAGCACTTCTAATGGAGACCTGAGCTCTCTTCCTTCCCTTGTCATCAGCTCAGCTGGAGCCCAGCTGATTCCTGTCTTTCCACAGCACTCTTTAAGTGGGGGATCCTCTGCCTTTGTCTGCTGCACCAGAGACTAGAGCTCCAGAGGGTGCTGCACTTGCCACCAGTAACCTCTCACTCCAGGTCAATTGTGGAACCGCACAATGTCAGGGTAGGCCCACCACTAGGTGAGCTAACACTGACCCCAGGATGCTCATGTGGGCACGTGCCTCACACACTTTCCTAGGTCAGGGTACCTGGTAGGACTTTCCCAGGCCCTTACATTACACCAACAGAGTAAGTGGGGCAAGATGGGGCAACTGGCTAGCGTTTCAGCATCCCTCCAATCCACTACAACATTTATCTTGCAATACAAATTAGAGTTTTCCTCCTCTAAGGGCCGATATACTTCTCATTTTCCAAAACTGCAAACTTCTCCTTTAAGACCTGATTTCTCGGGCAGGACCACGTGCTGGTGGCATGTTGTTCCAGTTTCCCTCCCCGACCCCCCCCCCCCTTCCCTCCCCATGCTGGTGCGCTATTTTAAAGGCTGCCCCAGTTCTGCCTGTCTCTGGGATCACCTAAAGGTGGAAGAATCAAAAGCAGCAGCCAGGGTCAGGAAGTCGCGCCATCCAGGCAGGAGGTCGGGGGAAGAGGGGCTGACGTGGGGCCCTCTTGGCCTCAGAGCTCAGACAGCACCTGCCTGACTCTGACCATCCTGTTCGGTCCCTAGATTCCAGCCTCAGCCTTTCCCTATTACACCCTTGTGGTGCTTAGTGCCAATAAAATGGGACTTAACTGAATTAATTTTACTAAGTGGAATTATTACAAATGGAAGATCAAGGGGTAACACGATTTTTTTACATTCCTAAACTGTAGGTATCACATTCTTCACACTCAAGATACACATACACACACTCTCATAGAAATAACTGAAAACCAACAAACAATTTATCAGTTGCTGAGGTGTAAGTAAGTCTCTCCTAGAGAACGTTCTGGATTGGGGAAAGGCCCAGGAGTTCTGGCTTTTGCCTTTTCCTACATCTCTTTCATGAACTCATCCTCTACTGTTCTGCTAGGGCTGGACGGGTCGGGGGAATCACCTATTTCCCCAGGAGCCAAGAAACTTCTAAAGCAGACATCAGAAGACAGTCACACTCACAATTAAACCTAGTTTAACATACCTGTGTGTGTATATACATCAACATATCTGTTGTTATGGTTAATTTTTTTTTTTTTAGAGACAGATTCTTACTTTGTTACCCTTGGTAGAGTGCCGTGGCATTATAGCTCACAGTAACCTCCAGCTCTTGGGCTCAGGCTATTCTCTTGCCTCAGCCTCCCGAGTAGCTGGGACCACAGGCACCTGCCACAACGCCCGGCTATTTTTTTGTGGCAGTTTGGCTGGGGCTGGGTTTGAACCCACCACCCTCAGTAGATGGGGCTGGCACCCCACTCACTGAGCCACAGGTGCCACCCAAGTTATGGTTAATTTTATGTGTTCACTTGACTGGGTCATGGGGTGCCCAGATACTTGACTTAACATTATTTCTAGGTATGGCTGTGAGAGTGTCTCTAGAAGAGATTAGCACTTCACCTGGTAGACTAAGTAAAGCAGGTCGCCCCTCCCAGTGTGAGTAGGCCTCATTTGATCCCTTGAGGATCTGAATAGAATAAAAAGACAGAAGAAAGGAGATTTCCCTCTCTCTTCCTAACTGCTTGAGCTGGGACACTATCTTCTTCTGCTCCGAAATTAGAAATTTTACCATCAACTCTCCTACTGCTCAGGCTTTTGAATTTGGATTGGAACTATTCCACTGGCTTTCCTAGGTCTCTAGCTTACAGACAGCAGATTGTGGGATTTCTAAGCTTGTCCATTATCATGTGAGCCAATTCCCTATAATAAATCTCTTTTTACACACACCCATATACATATACACTGTTGGTTCTGTTTTTCTGGAGAACACTAATACATCTGTCTATTAAAATGCCAAACAAAGAAATTTAAAAGACTAATACCATCAAATGTTGGTGAAGACATGGAGCAATTGGAACTTTCACTTATTGTTGAGGGAGTACAAAATGACATAGCTGCTTTGGGAAAAGGTCCGGTATTCCCTTACAAAACATACTTACACATTTATCTACCCCATGATCCAAGCATGTTCTCATGTATATATTTACCCAAATGAAATGAAAATATATGCCTACAAAAAGACATTTACATGAATGTTCATGGTAGCTTTATTTATAACAAGCAAAAACTGGAAATAACCAAACTGTCCATTAACAGAATGGATAAATAAACTATGGTATATTCACAGAATAAAATGGAACACTACTCAGCAAACTACTAACACATGCAACATAGATGAATATTAAAAACATGCCAAGTAGGGCGGCGCCTGTGGCTCAGTGGGTAGAGCGCCAGCCCCATATACCAAGGGTGGCAGGTTCAAACCCAGCCGAGGCCAAACTGCAACAAAAAAATAGCCAGGCATTGTGGCGGGCACCTGTAGTCCCAGCTATCTGGGAGGCTGAGGCAAGAGAATCGCCTAAGCCCAGAGTTGGAGGTTGCTGTGAGCTGTGTGATGCCATGACGCTCTACTGAGGGCGATAAAGTGAGACTCTGTCTCTACCAAAAACAAACAAACAAAAACATGCCAAGTAAAGGGCACAAAAGTGACCATATTATGATTCCAATTATATAAAGTTCTACAATAGGCAAAACTAGTCTATAGCGGAAAAAATCAGCGCAGTGGTTATCTCTAGGTGGTGGGGGTGCAGAGATCTACCGAGGTGATGAGAGAACTTTTTCAGGTGAAGAGAGTGATCTGACCTCATGATGAGGATATGGGTTACACTTGTGCATGCATTGGTCAAAATTTGGCAAATATAGGCCAGGTATGGTGGCTCATGCCTATAATCCTAGTACTCTGAGAGGACAAGGTGGGAGGATCACTTGTGGTCAGGAGCTCGAGACCAGCCTGAGCAAGAGTGAGACTCTGTCTGTACTAATAGTAGAAAAAAAAATTAGCCAGGTGTTGGGATGGGCACCTGTAGTCCCAACTAATCTGGAGGTAGGAGAAGCACTTAAACCCAGGAGCTTGAGGGTGTTGTGAGCTAGGCTAATGCCATTCACTCTAGCCTGGGCAACAGTGTGAGACTTCGTCTCAAACAAAAAAAAAAAATTGCCAAATATATTTTTTTTTTTTTTGGTTGTAGCCATCATTGTTGTTTGGCAGGCCATGGCTGGATTCGAACCCGCCAGCTCAGGTGTACGTGGCTGGCGTCTTAGCCCATTGAGCCACAGGTGCCCGAGCCAAAATTGCCAAATATTAATAAAATTTGATATTTCAGGCTGGGGTGCAGTGGCTCATGCCTCTGGGAGGTGGAGGGGGGTGGACTGCTTGAGCTCAGGAGTTTGAGACTGACCAGAGCAAGAGCAAGAACCCTCTACTAAAAACAGGAAAACGAACCAGGTGTAGTCAGTCGCACACACCTGTAGTTCTGGCTACTCAGGAGGCTGAGCCAAGAGGATTGCTCAAGCCCAGGAGTTTGAGGTTGCTGTGAGCTATGATGCTATAGCACTTTACCCAGGGCAACAGGGTGAGACTCTGTCTCAAACAACAACAACAAAAAACCTGCCAGGGCGGCACCTATAGCTCATCAAGTAGGGCGCCAGCCCCGTATACCAAAGGTGGTGGGTTCAAACCCAGCCTCGGCTGAAATGCAAAACAGAAAAATAGCCGGGTGTTGTGGCCGGTGCCTGTAGTCCTAGCTACTCAGGAGACTGAGGCAAGAGAATTGCCTAAGCCCAGGAGTTGGAGGTTGCTGTGAGCTGTGTGACGCCACGGCACTCTATAGAGGGCGATAAAGTGAGACTCTGTCTCTACAAAACAAACAAACAAACAAACAAAACTACCAAATATACACAAAATTTGAGATTTCATTTTTTGCAAATTTTACCTCAATGAGGAAAAAAGACCAAGGAACAAATACTGAACTGTAGTCAATGATATATATCCTGAAACTTTTAAAAGTGCATTGATGTCTGCATTAAAATTTAATGCATCAGGTGGCGACTGTAGCTCAAGTGACTAAGATGCCAGCCATATACACCAGAGGTGGTGGGTTCAAATCCGCCCTAGGCCTGCCAAACAACAACAGCTGGGCGTTGTGGACAGAGCCTGTAGTCCCAGCTACACTACCTGGGATGATGAGGCAAGAGAATCACTTAAGCCCAGGAGTTGAAGGTTGCTGTGAGCTGTGACGCCACAGCACTCTAGCACTCTAACCAGGGCAACAGCTTGAGGCTCTGTCTCAAAAAAAAAAAAAAAATTAATGTATCAAAAAATAAGATGCATAAGTTACACTTCTTCCAACTTTTCTGTTTGAAATGTTAATAATAAAACATTGAACAAAGTGTCAAGCAGTGAGCTGTGTTGTGGTGTGGGGGCTAATTTAGATACAGTGGTCAGGAAAGGCCATGGAGGAGGCGACAGGCGAGCAGACACCTTGACGTATTTATAAGAACAGTGAAGGCAGAGCATCCAGGCACCGTGAGGACAAAGGCAGCAGGGGACACACTCTCTGAATCCTTGTATATGCTCAAATACCTTTCTTTAATTCTGACAGCTGAATATATAACTTGCCTGGACACAGGATTCTTGAGTTGCATTCTTTTTATCCTCTGTGGTCTGGAGGTGAAATTCCACCATCTTCTAGCTTCTTGGTATTGCATGTAGGAAATCTGGTGCCAGTGTGATTCTTTTTCCTTTGTAAATAATCTGTTCCTTTGGCCTGAAAGCTTGAAAGATTTTTCTCTTCACCGTAAGAGTTCAGAAATGTTACCAGGATATGCTTAGATGTATCTTTTTTTCATCACTTTTATCTTTCAATATGTAGACTCAAGTCTTCCTTCTTTAGGGGAATTTTCATCACTATGTTTCATCATTTCCCCTAGCAGTAAGTCATCAGTGATGTTCACCAAATATTTCTAGCTTTCCTCCTTCCATGTATATAGAACAACCGCCCATGACGTTCTCTTTGAAGTCAAGGGTGGGTTTGTGATTTGCTTTGGACAATGAAATGTGAGCAAAAGTAATGGGCCAACATCTAGGGTGGATGTTAAGAACCAGTGCATGCTTCACCACACCTGTACTGCTGCAGTGATCAGGGGTACACGCGTTGAGATGAAGCCTCTGTCAGCCTGGGGCCCTGAAGAATAGCAGTGTGCAGAATGCTCCCTCTTGAGCTGCACTGCCTGCTGTAGCATGGGGTTCATGTATTGAGCTAAGCTACTAAGCTTGTGGGACTGTTTCTGACAGCACTGTAACCTGGTCGCAGCCAGTCCTGACTGATACATCATTCCACTGCCTTTCTCTCCTTCTAATACACCTACTGCTTGTATGTCAATTGTTTTGGATCTATCTTCCAGGTTCTATATCTCTTTCATCATAACTTCTCTTAGCTTGTTTCCTGGACCTCAGCCTTTCTAAGTTCCTATAGGCCTTATAATGCCCACCCACCCCCACCCCCCAGCCCTTCTGGCTTGACTCAAGGAAATAAATGGTTGGCATTGGGAGCTAAGGAGATGGGACATGTGTTCTAGCCACTATCTCCCCAGAATGCTATCTGCCAGATATTCATAATTTGCTCTTTATATCTACACACCTTCTTTTATCAACGGCAATCTACATACTTGTTTTATTTTCAATGTCTGTATTTCATATTAATAATCTGAAACCCTGTGCCTAGCCATTTTCTTCTGTTGGGTGGTAGAAGTCCCAGTTTTTACCTTCTACAAAGATCTAAGTAGTAATCTCCATTCCTTTTTTTTTTTTTTTTTGTAGAGACAGAGCTTCACTTTATTGCCCTTGGTAGAGTGCCGTGGTGTCACAGCTCACAACAACCTTCAGCTCTTGGGCTTGGCAATTCTTTTGCCTCAGCCTCCTGAGTAGCTGGGACTACAGGTGCCCACCACAATGCCCAGCTATTTTTTTGTTGCAGTTTGCCTGGGGCCGGGCTTGAACCCACCACCCTCGGTATATGGGGCCAGCGCCCGACTCACTGAGCCACAGGTGCTGCCCGTAATCTCCATTCTTTATGCATGGTATATTCCACTCCCAACATACTTTTGCCGTTTCTTGATTCTATATCAACTGGAATGTAGGAAAGAGAATCAATTGGACGAGGCATCAGAAAAATCACACTAGGTCTCAGAAGAAACAGGCTTTCCCAATTGCTAGTCAGGTGGTTTTATACAAGCTTCTTATGCTAATATTTGAGCAGTGACCTGCCTACCATCCAGAACTGTTTTATAGCTCAACCAAAGGTGGACGAGTGAGTGTTCTTGGCAGTCTAAAGCGATGTGAAATGTGGGGTGGCCATTTTACCAGGTACATCCAGCACAGCTCGAACATACTCAGGCCTGCTAGTCAATTTACCTAGTCAAGGAAATTCACAAATTCATCAAAGAAAAAAGTAAAAAATGAGCTGAACCTACATAATATATTTGGTGGACTCTAAGATGCCATCAATTGTAAGAGGCACCATTATGAACCTCCAAGAGGGTAAAAAAAATCCTGCCAATTTTTATTTTAAGATATGATTTTATGGCATGTCTTGGTTTTAGAGTTATTAAGTTGTGAATTGTATGTGACTTAAAATCAACAAACCTATGAAAATACATATATGTCTATCTCAAAAATCATACAGATTGAATCCCAATCACATACCCAACAAATTTCTTCCTATGCACTTACTGCAGACCACAATAGGCTCAGTGGAGATACATACAGCTAGGAACCAATGGAAAGACCTGCACAGTGTGCACATGGAGCTGGGCCTGGGGACATCAAAACCCACCCTGCTGAGCAGTTAGCCAGCCTCAATGACAGCATTCCAGACACGTGAAGAACAGGAAAAGCATCCCCCAGGAGCTGGAGCAGGAGCTATAGCTATTCATTTACCTTGTTCCCTCTGGCCCTCTTACCCATTTCTTGCAGAGAGGCCCTGGAAGGGCTGCTTAGGAGAGAAAGACAGAGCATAGGGACAGAACCTAAGCAGGTACAAAAAGTCGAAAACCTTACTGTGTGAATCAAATCCCCAACTACTGTCTAGAAAAAATGAATGTTGGTTTGTAATTCCTTGTCATCTGGCTACTACAATGGGGCAAGTTCAGGGACACCTAGTTATGACTCAAAAGACATAGCTATAAAGTGTCCAGTGGAACATTTGGCTTGTATCTTGAAGAATTCTCATTTAAAGGATGAACCATCCGTTCAGAAAGGAAGGTTTTCCTTAGGTCTAGTATTCTAAGGGTCACACCAGAATTTCTTCTAGTTCTTAGATTTTAGGGATTACCTATAAGCTAGGCCATGTGACAAACAGGTCTGGCCAGGAAATGCCTAGTTGTTTTCCTCTCATATGGCTCTCTCAGTTCCATTTAAATCACCAACATACCACACACCAATGCCCCTTGCACCCAACACCTACAACTGCTGCTGCCTAGACTTCCCAGTGTGCAGGCAATGCCAGAGAACACTTCTAAGAGTGGGCTGAACTCCCCAGCGTGTTCCTCATAAAATCAGTATGGATTGTAGCCAAGGACCACCTCCCCTCAAAAAACTAAAAGGGAATAAAATTGGTTTCTAAGGCGGTGCCTGTGGCTCAAAGGAGTAGGGCGCTGGCCCCATATGCCAGAGGTGGTGGGTTCAAACCCAGCCCCAGCCCCCAGCCCCCCCCCAAAAAAAACTGGTGTCTAGGCAAAAAAGGCAGTTACCACCAAGAGCATTTATGGAAGTCTACATTACAACATATGAGAGTATCACTTCTTCCAGCACGAGTGGGGATGCTGTCTCAGCAGGACACCAGCCATGCAGGTTGGGCTTTACTTGTACCAGGTGCCCTCAAGACTTTCCTAGAGAAAGATAACTGGCTTGAACCTTCCTGTTGCAGGCTGGCTTCTCCCCTGCATATGAGACTATTTTTCCAAGCCCTAGGGTCTTTATTGATATAGTGAGAAATTCCAACCTCTGACTGACTTTCCTTTTTTTATAGAGAGGATTTGTGTGTCTTCGGAAGTGTGACTGGAAGAAGAAAAGGACAATCAGGGAAGGGAAAAAAGACAAGGAAGAAAGTTTTACACACAATCTCTACAGGACCATCCGTAAAGGCATTGCCGATCTCATGGTCTAGCTCACTGGTTGATGGGAACTTTTCACTGACAACAAAGAAAATGCATGAACACACTACTAGATCACGATCAGCACAGTATCCGACTCACCAGCCAATGGACATGACACTCAGATCTAAGTGACTACTCATATGGAATAAAGCCATTTGCCACGCACTGTGTAACTTACATCTATTGATGCTGACAGCCCCAGCCTTCGTGTCACGAGAGGTCTGTTAGAAGGCTCCTTCCATGGCTCCTAACGTAATCTAGGGTGAACATGAGCTGCTATATTCCTTTCATAAAAACTATCGCTCAGGCTTGGGCCCCGGCACACAGCAACACTGTAAGCTGGCTTCTTGTCTCGGACCTAGACCGGGCCCTTTCTCATCAGGGCATCCTCTGCTCAGCTGTACCTCCAACACAGAAGATGGAGACAGGAACTCAGAGGACACCACGGTCATACAGCCCACTACTGTGTCTGTATCTAAAGAGGAAGAAACCAAAAGAGATAGAATGGAGTTGTTGTGAAAGCTTAACAGCAGCGCAGTGATCCATCTCATCAAAGGGAACTCCCGGGGTAAGAGATGGCCTTCCTACTTCAGTCCCTGCTTTTCTACCATCTATCTATAGAGAAAGGTATGGAAAGACCCCAGACAGCTATGAGGGCCTGACGAATGGTTCAAAAGGAATTTCCTAGGGAGACTCTCCAGACACAAAGCATGAATGAGAAGGACCATGAATTCTAAGTTCCCTAAAAATAGTGAATGACCCCTACCAGGGCATGTAAAAAGTGCCTCTGGTTTAGATCACTTGAATCTGGAGATAAGGAGGGGGAGAGTGGTGGGAGCAAGAAAGGCAGAGGAGGAGACTCTATCATGGTAGCAGGACCATAGCAACACCTCATAAATCTTTACCCATGGTAACAGTTTCAAGGCTAAGAAAGTCAAAGTCAAATATCTAATGACAACAAGTAATCCGGCTGGCAAGCAAAAGATCTGTGAAATGATGTAACATTAAAATCAAGCACGTGTCGGCAGATAGGATATTAAGCCAGTAAGCTGTTTCTGTATTGGACCTTACAAACATAAATGCTCACAAAATGAAAACCACATAAACTGGTCATTTCTTCCTCATTTTGGGATTTCACCTTGAGGACTATTTTTACTTTCTTTCTGACATTCCCTCATTTCAAGTCAGCACATCAACTTCCCAGAATATTGGCATCAGGAACATAAATATTGACAAATGCCATTTACTGAAATGTGAGACAGAGAGTTACAAAACAAGCAAATAGAATGGGAAAACACAGCCCTGGATTTAGAACCCCAGGATTCAATGAAAGTGCTGACTCTTCCACTCCCAAACTGTATGACCAAGGGCAAGTCACTTTATCTCACCCGTTAGCAAGAATAATTTTACTGCCGTAGCCTTACATAGAAACATACGTGTAACTAGCTAGATGGACGTGTGGTAGGCAGAATGATGGCTCCCCAAAGGCGTCCACATCCTAACTCCCAGAATCTGTGAATATTACCTTACATGGCAAAAAGAATTTGCAGATGTAATAAATGAAGGATCTTCAAATGGGGAAGTTATCCAGGTGGGCCCAATGTGATCACAGAGTCTTTTTCAGGTTAAGAGAGAGGCGAAGAGTCAGAGAAGATATGTCTATGGAAGCAGAGAGATTTGTAGACACTGCGCTGCTGGCTTTGAAGGAGCCACGAGTCAGGGAAACCAGGAAAAAGAGAGGAAAGAGATTCTCCCCTACAGCCTCCAGAAGGGATGCAACCCTGCTAACTTCTTGATTTTAGACTACTATAACCATTTCAGATTCTTACCTCCAAAAATATAAGAAAATAAATCTGTGCTGGCAAATTTGTGGTCATTTGTTGCAGTAGCAATAGGAAATTAATACAAAATGTTACAGGAGAAATGACAATTCTCAAGGATCAAATTTAATAAGGAGAGTAACTTGGGCTCCCTGGCTCTGCTAAAAATTACAAAGCAAGTGTCTTAGTCAGTTTAGGCTGCTATAACAAAATCCTATAGACTAGGTGGCTTGAACAATAAACATTTATTTCTCACACTTCTAAAAGCTGAGAGTCTAAGATCAGGTGCTGATCTGAGGTCCACCGAGGGCCCTCTTCCTTATTTCCAGACCTTCTTCCTGTATCCTCACATGGTGGGGAGGGGGCTCTGGTGTCTCTTTCCTCTTCTTAGGAGGGCATTAATCCCATCATGGGGCTTCATTCCTCATGACCTCATCTAAACCCAATTACTTCCTAAAGGTTCTGCCTCCAAATACCATCACATTGGTGATTAGGCTTCAGCACATGAATTTGGCGGGAGGGAGGGGAAACAGAACACAATCACTGGCCTATAGCACATGGCATACTCTCCTGGGGAACCACTGAAAATTGTATAGGGATGTGCTACAATCAAGTAGGATAAGCAACTTAGCTACTCTCCCTATCTATTCATATTTATCCTAGATATTAAGTAGCAAGGAAACATGGCAAAACATAAATTTCTACCCCCTCATGACTTGTGAGAACAAGAAAGAAGAGAAGGCCACAGAGCTCTCATTCTTCTCACAATTTTCACACCCCTAAGTGGCTGTTTACTGCATGTATCTAATAGCTTTTCAACCTGGACACTCCAGGAATGGACTTCAGTGAATCCAAAAGACCCCTGTAATAATATGCCACGTTCTGAGGTAGGTGTGTTTTTCTAGGGATGGATCTATAGATTCAGATTGTCAAAATGGGGGTTTATAAACCCAGGTTTCAGAACCATTTGTATATCTAGAGGAAGGTTATAGACAGAAGATGAAATAGGTATTTCGGTCAGTGTCTTAACACTTGTGACTTATTTTCAGTACTGGAGAGACCAGAAGGAAGAAGAAAACTGAACTAGGCCCCCCCAGGGCACTACACTTCAGCATCAGGGTCATTTGCTACTTGCTAAAGCACACAACAGGGCTATTTACACATTTACACATTTTTCCTTTCTACTGAGCCAGCACACCTGCACTACTCCCCACTCTGTACAATGCGCTCTCAGCTCCACTTGCACCTTGGGCAACTGCCCCACTCACGATGAAGGGCCTGCATAGAGTTGTCTCTGTCTTCCTCTCCTTCTTGAACCTACTTCCAATCCCTCAAAGCACCCTTTCCAAGGTTGCCAACGACAACATCTTAATTCTTGAACACTCAGCAGCCACAATGGAAGGATGACTCTCCTCCACCTGCCCACTCCCCACACTGCTGCATATGCTTTGTGGCCCCTCTCTCTGACACCTGCTGCTTCCTCTCCCTTTCTTAGACAATGAATCTAAGGCAGCCACAATTCTGGACCACACCACCTCACATTTTATTTTCTTCTTAGCACTCACCACCACTGCACCTGCTGTCTGTCGCCCTCATTACACTATAAGCTCCTTAAAGACAGAGTTTGTTTCTTTTACTGCTGTATCCCCAGAACCTGGTGCATGATAGGCTCTTGAAAATATCTGCTGGATGAACGAATATCACACTTCGTGGAACTGTGTGAAAAAGGCCCAGCTGTACAACCAGAGAGAGATAACAAATTAAGCACATGTCAGCCTGTTGTTTGAGTCCATTCCCAGCAGAGGCTGCTTCCACCACTTAAGGTTCCAGCAACTGCCATACCACAGTGAGAGTTTAAGTAGGACAGCGAAGTGTGTGCAACCCACTGCGGTCATGCTGCTTCCTGCCAAACCCATAGTTGCGATAAGGGGTGCAGATAATAATCAGGTGCACATGTGCACAGACTGCGGGCCTCCCTGCCACCAGGCTGTAGTGTGTAGCAGGCATGACGGGATCTGCTCTGGCTGCCTCCTGGGCAGGCCCTGACAGCACTGGGGAAAGAAAAGGACAGCCCCTGCCTCCATGCTAAATCAAATCACATTGCACTGCAACAGCCTCCAGTTTTTCATTCCTCCTACCAAAAGCAAGGAGAAGACAGGACCCGTTCTTATCCTTCTTCCCACCCAACCCTACCAGGAAGTACCCACCAAAAAGAGCAGCCTATAACAGGTGACCTGGGTTTCTGACCCCAGATGGGCTGGCATGGGACCCAAAAGCCTGGACGAGGGGGACTTCTGAACATTTCTACACTCTGACAGGTAAATTTCCTTAAAACCAAAGACCCCCCCCCCCACGTCAAAGTGATTTACAGACACACTGCCAACTCCATTAAAATACCAATGTCATATTTTACAGATCTAGAGAAAATAATTCTACTCTTCATTTGTAACCAAAAAAGAGCCCAAATAGCCAAAGTAATCTTAAGCAAAAAGAACAAATCTGGAGGCATCACACCACCAGACTTTATACAAGGGTAGAGTAACCAGAACAGCAGGGTACTGGTATCAAAGTAGAGATGTAGATCAATGGAACAGAATAGAGAATCCAAGATATAAAATCATCTACCTACAACCAACAGCTCTTTGACAAAGCAGACGACATACACCGAGGAAAAGAAGCCTGATTCAATAAATGGCGATGGAAAACTGGAGAGTCACATGCAGAAGAACGAAACAAAACCCCCATCTCTTGCCATTTACAAAAAGTAATTCAAGATGGATAAAAGAGTTAAATGTAAGGCACAAAACCATAAAAATTCCCAAAGAAAATGTAGGAAAAACTCTTCTAGACATCAGCCTAGACAAAGAATTTATAACTAAGATCCCAAACACAAATACAGAAAAAATAAAAATAAACAAATGAACCTTGATTAAGTTAGTTTCTACACAGCAAAGGAAATAATCAATAAAGAGACAATCTATAGCATGGGAGAAAATATTCACAAACTGTTCATCGGATAAATGGCTACCATCCATAATCTACAAAGGACTCAAACAAATCAGCAAGAAAAAACAAACAGCCCCATTAAAAAATAGGCAAAAGACATGAACAAAAGTTTTTCAAAAGAAGATAGATAAATAGCCAATAAACATGAGAAATGTTTGACATCACTAATCATCACCAAAATGAAAATTAAAACCATAATGGGATACTACTTTACTCCCATCAGAATGGTCATTGTTAAAAAGCCAAAAAACAATGCATGCTGGTGAAGATACAGAGAGAAAGGAGTGCCTACACACTTGGTGGACTGCAAATTAGCGCAGGCTCTATGGAAACCAGTATGGAGATTCCTCAAAGAACAGATATAGAGGCTCGGTGCCTGTAGCTCAAGGGTCTAAGGCACCAGCCACATACACGAGAGCTGGCGGGTTTGAACCCAGCCCAGGCCTGCCAAAGAACAATGACAACTATAACCAAAAAATAGCTGGGCATTGTGGTAGGTGCCTGTAGTCCCAGCTACTTGGGAAGCTGAGGCAAAAGAATCGCTTAAGCCCAGGAGTTGGAGGTTGCTGTGAGCTGTGATGCCACAGCATGCTATCCAGGGTGACAGCTTGAGGCTCTGTCTCAAAAAAAAAAAAAAGAACAGATGTAGACTTACCATTCAATCCAGCAATCCCACTACTGGGTATTTACCCAAAGGAAAAGAAGTCATTAAAAAAGGATCCCTGCATGTGCATATTTATTGTAGCACAATTCAGAATTGTAAAGATGTGGAATCAACCTAAATGCCCTTTAATTCACGAGTAGATTAAGAAAACATAGCATACATATACATGGCGTACTACTCAGTCATAAAAAGGAAAAATAATGTCTTTTGCCGCACCTTGGATGAAACTGGAGACCATTATATTATGTGAAGTATCTCAGCAATGGAAAAGCAACCACCACATATCTTCTCTAATAATGGAGCTAATCGATGGGCACATATGGGCGCAAAGAGATGTAAAGGTCATGGAAAATCAAGAAGCACAGGTAAGAAGGGGAGGGGTAAAAATATACCTGTTGGGTACAATGAACACTATTTGGGTTATGGGGACACCAAACCCCCCACTTAAGCGTTGTACAAGGTACCCATGTAACAAAAACATCTGTATCCCCCCTTAATATTTTGAAATTTAAAAAGAAAAAAAATCAAAGATGACAGGAAAAAAACCCCAAGCCCTTATTATGTAGATTTTTAGACAAATGAAAAATACAATAAAACAAGCTTCCAGGTACTCATCACTCAGCTTCAACAATGATCAAATCAGAGTCAGTCCTGTCTCATTTTCCCCTGGGTGTCCATGTCCTGCTCTGCTGGGACGATGCCAGTTTAAGTTTGTCTCGGTGTAATTAATAGCTCCCGATTTCAGTCTCACACATTCTTGGGGTCAATGATGAATGAATGACATGGTCATCTGATCTTTACCCCACCCACCCACCCCCACACCAATTTATTTTGAAGTAAATTCCAGACATGATAGAAGTCCATCCAGAAATACTTCATGATGTGATAATGAAGATTTATATATAGCCTCATATCCTTTGGACACCAACTTATGGAGCCCTGTATCTCTTCCCTTCAACACTCTTGCTGTGAGTTCTCACAAGCAGGGAGCAAAGGGAAGGGGGAGACGGACAGTCACCAGACAGATGCTGTGCTATGTACAGGTGTGACCCCAGTTCATGGATGGGGCTGGCACACATGCAGAGGAGCCAAAAGTGTACACTTGCTAGCCCGAATCCACCATATCACCTCCTGCCACTGCACCACACTGCCTCCATACAGGAGGTCTGTAAACAGTCATGGACACCAGGACAGTGGAGCACACCTCAGCAGTCATGGCTCATTTTGTACATGGATGCCAAAGGAACAGCATGAAATCTAAACAATTCAAAGTGAACGAACACAAACCTCAAACCGACCCACAGAGAATAAACTCCCATTCTTTATCTTTGTTCTCCGGATGGCATCACTGCAAGATTCCGGAGCCAGGAACAAGCTAGGGCATTGTAAACATATATGAGAAAATGGGGAGAAATGGGACACAGTTATGTCTTGAGTCCTCAAATGGGATGATCTAGCAACTCTACTTCTGAGTATTTGTCCTACAGGCTTCTTCGCACAGGTCAATCAGAGGACAGTACGAGGACATCTGCCACAGCGCCACGCTGGGTAGCGGATCATCTCCGTGGGAATGGGCATTGTCACACAGAGCATGGACACTACAAAATAACATGTGGCAGGCACAGCAAAGGATTAGAGCACAGACAGGACAGCTCTGAAAACAGTACTGAGTGAAAAACCAAAATGGTCCATAGCACCAAGCCATTTCCTTAAGTTAAAAACATATGCACACAAGTAAAATCCTAAATAAACAAAAATGCACACAAATGCACATTAGGTGCACAAAGCAACAATTCATGATACACCCATAAAAGAATATACACCCAATGCATCCACATGGCTAGCTTTTCCTTTTTCCTAGGAATAAAAATGAACAAATTATTGTTTGGAAAAAGGAATAAAGTGAACAAATCAATGTACGAACCGAGGCAGCAGCTGTGCCCAGATCAACGACAGCGTTACCTCTACCTTGTGCACTGGAAGGAGGTCCAAAGGGAGAAAAAGTGAGAAAAAGAGTCACTATTTTTTTTTAAGGGACAAGAGTCTCACTCTGCCACCCTGCATAGAGTGCCGTAGCACTGTAGCTCACAGCAACCTCAAACTCCTGAATTAGAGTGATCTTCTTGCCCCAACTTCTCAACTAGCTGAAAAGCTCACTATTTAGGTTACCATGTGCCAGGCCCTGGGCTGGACACTGAACAGCATACAAGGCAGACAGACAGATCTCCTTCATGGAGCTTAAACTCTGGTGGGGATATGGACATGGAAACAAGCCTCATTATCAGCATCATGACAGGGACAACAAGGTGCCAAATGGAATGAGGAGTGGGGCCTGCATCAAAACTTTTGGTTCCAGGGGCTATGGTGGCAGTACTGTTAGGAAGGGTGTCTTGTAAGAAGGGAAGCCTGAGACTAAAAGATAAACAAAAGCCCACCGGGCAGACAAGGGGGTCTCAGGTGCAAGAGTCAAGGGTAAAGGAGAGGGTTTCAGCTCGAGGAGACAGCATATGCAAAGGGCTGGGGTGAAGGGAAGACTGTTAGTTCAAAGAACTGGAAGAGTATTAATGTGGCCAGATCAGAAAGGCAGACACCTATCAATAGCTGACGGGTGCATAGACTGTATGTTCTCCAAACAGCTTCAGGACTGTCTCCAGTTCCACACACACTTCCAGAACCTTGCCACTCTTCTTCCAAGTGCCAAAGTCTGTTTTTTCTCCCCCTTGAACTTGGGTGGGCTTGGAACTGGACTATTCTGACCCATAGAGTGAAGCTAAAATGCCATGACTTGCGAGGCTGAGCAGTACAGAGGCACAGCTCAAAAACCCTCTCCCTTGGAAGCCAGCCGCCATGCTGTGAGGAAGCCGAGACTACACGGAGGCACCACTTGTCAGCATTCAGGGTGACACCCCTCACTGAAGGTCTCTGTAGAGAGCCAGAGAAGTGAGGAAATGAACCATCAAAAGACACTTGCGCCCAGACTTCTAGTTTTCTGCTGAGGCTCCTAATATCACGAAGCTGCTTCTGCTGTGCCCTATGCAAATACAGTACCTGACCACAGAATCCATGAACGCAATTAACAGTTGTTAACTGAGTTTTAGAGTATGTTAGGCAGCCCCAGTATAAAAATAAATGGATTAAGTAAAGTTTATTCGCACAATGGAAAACTGTCATAGCAAGGCAGAGGAAAGGTCTACAACTCTACATAAAGGATGGATGACTCTCACAAACATAACATGAATGAAGGGAGCAGACATATGAGTTCCCATTATTTGATTCTATGTACAAAAGCAGGCAAAGCAAACCTATGCTGTTATGAGTCAGGAAGGCAGTTATCCACCATGGAGGCTGCCAACTGGGAGGGGGCATGGATTAGAGCGCCAGTTTCACAGAGGTGTTCAGTTTGTGAAAATGCATCAGGGTGTACACTTGGCACGTACCATAAACACTTCCTTGTATGAAGATTAAATTTCAATAAATAGGCTGGGTGTGGTGGCTCTTGCCTGTAATCCTAGCACTCTGGGAGGCCGAGGCGGGTGGATTGCCTGAGCTCACAGGTTCGAGACCAGCCGGAGCATGAATGAGATCCTGTCTCTACTAAAAAGAGAAAAACTGAGGCAAGAGGAATGCTTGAGCCCAAGAGTTGGAAGTTGCTGTGAGCTATGAAGCCATGGCACACCACCCAGGGTGACAGCTTGAGACTCTATCTCAAAAACAAACAAAACCCCTTCAATAAATAGGTTTCCTTTTTAAAAATGTTGACAGGTAGAGTGGCAAAACAAAAGTGGAAGCTAATGAGGTGAGTAAGGATCAGTCCAAACAGGGCCTTGGCAGGACACACTGAGCATCTTGGTGCATCATTCCAGAAACAGTGCAAAACTAAAACCATTCCGAGATGGCTTATGTTTTAGAAAAACCACTCTGGCCACAGTGCAACAAATGGATTGGGAGGAGTCTAAAAGCCTGCAGAGCAGCTGGGGGGTTGCTGTAGTAATTCAGTATACTAGAGTGTGAATGGAGAGAAGCAGGCCTGGACTAGACTGCCCCGTTGCCCTGCCAAAACATTAAGGTCCCTATGCCATTGGGGCCCCCGGGCTGGCTGCCCACTGGGCCATCTGGTAGACTCGGAATCCAGAAGGGACATCTGGTCAACCTGACTCTGAACAATTATTTATCTTGATTACTGTTTTTTGTTGTTGGTTTTTTTTGTTTTGTTTTTTTTTTTTTTTGGCATCCCCTTTATATTTTGTGCCCAGCCCTGGCAGAAAAGTATGTAGATTAAAAAGATCTGTAAAGGGTTCACTCTCTTGGACTTATTATTAGCTTAAGTGTCAGATAAATAGGGATGTATAATAGTTAACAACGATGTTTGCATTTCTGGCTTGGGCAACTGGTGTTATTCATGGAGATTACCTCCTACTTATTTATTTATTTATTTATTTTTGAGACAGGGTCTCACTCTGTCATTCAGCCTACAGTGAAGTGGTGAAGTGGTGTCACCATAGTCTCAGCCTCCCTGAGTGCCACCACGCTTAATTTTTAAATTTTCTGTATAAATATTCAATAAATGTGTGGGGTTAGGAAAAAACATTTTGGGGATAAATGAAAATAGTTGAAAATTGACTGGGTATTGGATATTCTGGAATTAGTGGGGTTTTTTTGTTTATTTCTTTAAACTTGTGGCTGACTTGAAGTTTATACCATTGCTTTAGGTATGACCATTATATTGGGATTCTGTAGGAAAATGTCCTTTTTCTGAGGAAATGCCTACATGTAGAAATATATATAGATATCATAAAGTTTGCAACTTATTTCAAATGGTTCAACAGAAAAGAGAAAAATATATATATACACACACATAGGTAAGGCAAACACAGCAAAATGTTCTAATCATCAAGTTCAGGTAGCAGATAAATGGATGCTCACTGTCCTTTATAAAATTTTTCTGAATATTTGAAAGTTTTTATAACAATGGTTTTAAAAAAGCAATGGTGAATTGTATGATATTCACATTACACAGGATAAATAAATGACTATAAATAGCCTCACTCAGCTCAAGTTTTGCTGTCATGTGGATTAAAAAAAAAAAAAAAGAGTTTGGTTTTCAGAGCTTTGTAGATTTCAGATTAGTAGGTAAGGGATGATGAATATGTAATACTTTTGTGGTACCGCCATTCTCATTTAGAGTCTAACTCATTTAACCCTTCTAGAGTTAACACTGCGTGCGACATTACTTGGAGATCCAATCTGCTTCTCCCTCTACTAAGTCAATTCTCCCAACGCTATTTATTAAGCAATAGATCCTTCTCCCATTGATTCATGGTGCATTTTTGCAGTGTATCAAATTCCCATATGTACTAGTCTTCCTCTGAGATCTTAACTCTATTCCATTTGTTTAGTCCCTGTTCTTATACAGATATCATACTGCTTTTAGTACTATGGCTTGAGAGCTTACCATACCCAATACACTTACGCAAAAGTCCCCGTTCTCTTATTTCTAAAGATTAACTTAGTTAATCCAAATATATTTAAGAATAAAAGTTCTTCAAAAAAATCCAATTAGAATTCTGAGCAAGACTGTACTTGTGGTAGACTATTTTCCAATGCACCAATATATATCTCGTCCCACCTGACCTTCTTATGTGATACTAACATACTGATATTCCCCTCCTGAGAGATGGGGTACGTCCTCTTCTACATAGGGTGACCTTCATTCACATCTGCCTCAGTCAACAGAATGTGGCAGAGGCGATGCTTTATGACTTCCAAGGCAAAGTCCAAAAAGGTGATATGGCTTCTATCCGGTTCTCTCTTGAGAGCCCCGAGTCAACAATTAACTGCAGCTACCCTGAAGTCACCATGCTGGAGAAATCACAAGGAAAACTTACATAAGAAACAGAGATGCAGGGAGAGCCCAGCCCCCAACCTCCTGAGTTTTCCAGGATCAGGCAGCAGACATGTGAGTGCAAAAGCCTCTGAGATGGTTGCAGCCACAACCACCCAACTGCAACCTCATGAGAAGCTTCAGAAGTTCAAATGCCTGGAGAGCTGCTCCCAGATTCTTGCTTGGCTCACAAAAACTGTGAGAGATGATGATTATTGTTGTTTTAGGCTATTAAGTGTTAGGATAATTTGTTAACCCACAATTGAAAAAAAAATTATCTATGTGAAAAAAAAATTACCATCTTTATACTACTAGATCTCAAGCCAGGAGCAGTGGTGTGCCCCTGTAGTCACAGCTACCTGAGAAGCTGAGGCAAGAGAATTGCTTGAACCAAGGAGTTTGAGTTCAGCCTGGGCAATACACTAAGAACTCATCTCTAATAAGACTACAAAATAATATTAGATCTTATGCAAGAACATGAAATGTTCACTTATTTGGATCCCTCACAAAGGCTCTACATACTTTGTTTAAGTCAATACCAGAAACTTCATGATTTTTTTTTTATTTTAATTCTAGTTGGTTATAGATTGCATAGGGAAATCTGATTTCATCTGATAGATTTATACTGTATCTGATTATATCAAGTGAAAATGAAAAGTGTTATCTCTTCCTTTCTAATTCTTAAATTTTTCTTTCCCTAACCTGTTGACCTGTTGGTCAATACCTCCACTATTATGTTTAACAAAGTTTTTTTTTTTGAGACAGAGTCTCACTCTGTTGCCCTGGGTAGAGTGCTGTGGTGTCATAGCTCACAGTAACCTTAAACCCCTAGGTTCCAGTGATCCTCTTGCCTCAGCCTCCCAAGTAACTGGGACTATAGCACCTGCCACAATGCTTGGCTAGTTTTTCTATTTTTAGTAGAGATGGGGTCTCACTCTTGTTCAGGCTGGTCTATAAAATCTGAGCTCAGACAATCTGCCCGCCTCAGCCTCCCAGAGTGCTAGGATTACAGGAGTGAGCCACCGGGCCCAACCCTAACAAAATTTCTTCCACTGAATATGTTTGCTGTGAATTTTTGGTATAGGATTTTTATCACATTCAATAAAATCCTCAATACATTATTGGACTGGTTAGCTGATACTTTTCATTTAATGTTTTATTTGTTTTTAGAGACAGAGTCTTGTTCTTTTGCCCAAGTTGAAGTGTAGAAGCTTGATCATAGCTCATTATTACCTTGAATTCCTGGGCTTAAGCCATCCTTCTGCCTTAGCCTCCTGAGTAGCTAGGACTACAGGTACATGTCACCATGCCCAGATAATTTTGAAAATTTTTTCTGTAGAGAGTCTCACTATGTTGCCCAGGCTGGTCTTGAAGGCCTGGCCTCAAGGGATCCTCCTATCTTGGCCTCTCAAGGTGATGGGATTCAGATGTGTGCCTGATACTTTGAGATTTTTGTAATACAGGTAGTAAAGAAATTTTTAATTTGTGATTCTAACAACTTTCTGAGGGTCTTTTCTCTATAGTGATTAGTTTCTTCAAAGAAAGATCCTCCAAACTCTTATCTCTACCCTGGACTTCCAGAAGTGAATGGGAAAGAAGTTTGGAGTCTCCTTGTTCTGTGGAGACGCCCACCTGACCCTCCCACCTATGGTTTGGCATCTTAATTGTACCTCCCCTTCTTGGTGCTTGGTTTCCAGAGGAGGCTGCAGGCCTAGGAAAGGATCATCTGATGGAAAAAAAGCAGCAGAGGCTTTCTCATACAGACATTCAAGCAATCTTCTTTCCAAGGTTTCAAATAATATCGGCCTGGCTAACAATTTGTGGGATGTCCATACGAGAGGTTATGATCAGCTCCCCAACGGGTAAAACTTCTGTATCCTAATTTGCCCACAAACTCAATTTTTTTTTAAAGCAAGCTGCAGAACAATATGTAGAGTGTGACACCCTTAGCAAACAAAGCAAACCTATTCATGTTTGCATGAGCATAAGGAAGACATACTTTTGAACACACAGACCCATGTTTCACGAGGGCTACCTGGTCACCCACAGGCAGGAAGCCTGCACCAGAAAGGACATGACCTTTTACTTCACACTCTCTACATTGATTTTGTGATAGTGAACTCGAATTACTTTCATATTTACAAAAACAAAAATAAAGTTTTTAATTAAGCCCTCCCTCACTCTATAATTATTCCTGGATCTCAGTTAACATTTCAGTACTTGGCAACGCTACCAAGAAGGCATAACCAAGAGTTTGGTCTGAGGCTCACGGCTCTACTGAAAAAAACCCCGGGGAGCTGCTGTCAATGGCAGTGGTCTAGGCCCATCCCCATCTGGGGAGGTGCGAGCACATCCAGCCCTGCCACATGATAGGCCGACCCACTAACCCCAGTGCAGGAGCCACGGCCACAGGAGCAGCCTTGAGACTTGTAGTCGGCAGACTACTCAATGAGATGTGAACAGCCTCCCCCGGGCTCTCTTATCCTTCTTGCCTCCCTCTTCACATGTAACATTTTAATTAACAATGGGATAATTTCTGATTCCACAAAGGTGCACTCCCCTTTTTCCTCATTTGAAACCATAAGAGCCACTAAGCGAGGGTCACAGGAACATGGCCCATCTCTCAGGTGAGATAAGGTAAGATATACCATTGGCACCACTTAAAGCAAAGTAGAACTCTGTGTTCCTGCATGAGCAGGTCCACACAACCCAGGCACCTGCTCTGTGAGGACTCAGGACAGACACATAAGGGAACAAGCACAATGGGTCGGAGCTGAGCCCCGCAGTCAGTCCTTCCAGAAAACCCCTTTGGTTCTCATCAACAGTGAGACACATGTGGTGCTGAGTATTGCAAAAACTGCCAAGAGCAGCCAGAAAAGGTCCCCATTCTCTCTCCACAGCAGCTCTCAGCTTGTTGCTCATTTAGATTTTCCTTGCACACAGGAGGAGGGTGGGAGGTAGAAAAGGAAGAGAGGAAAGGAAAAATGAGAGGGCAGCCCACGTTTCTGGAGCCACTCCTTTGTGTCAGGCACAGTTCTGGGCAATTTATCTGCACTGTTGCATTTACTCCCACGAACCTCTGCTCAAAGCACCACTATTATTCCTACTCTACAGATGAGGAAACCGAGGCACAGGGAGGTGAAGGTCAGACAGCTTTGAATGACTGGAGCCAAGACCCCAACCCAGGCAGCTGAACCGGAGGACATGTGGAAACACCAATGCAAGGTGGAGTTGGACAGGAATAAAAAAAAAAAAAAAACCCAAATTCATACTTGTTCCTCTTTTCAAATCAAGGGCAAATCCTTATCGCAAAGATTAACTAATAGGAGGCTTCAAGGCAGGGGAGAAGTTTCCAGGAGTAGTAATCCTATATTCCTTGGGGTGATCTAAAAATATACAAGAAGAACTATAAAAATTACATGGAATGAGCTAGACGCAGTGGTACACACCTGTAGTCCCAGTTACTGGGGGCTGAGGTAGGAGGGTCATTCAGCCCCAGTGTTGGAGGTCACTGTGAGCTATGATTGGGCCACTGCACTTGAGCACTGCCCCAGCTCACTGTGTTCACTCCCCTGGCAGCTAGCCTGGCTGACAAGAGTGACACCTTGTCTCTTAAAAAGAAAGAAAAAAGAAATCCAGGGAATAGGGCTCTATATTTTAATATAAAGCCTAAGCCAGGAGACCCCAATCCTTCTCTAGTCCCACATGGCCCGAAGGATGCAGGTGTACACAGGGAGGTCACAGCCAACCCAGAAGAAGCCATTTGCTCCCCGGTTACAGGATTGCTTCATGTCTTGGTTCTTCCTCTTCTCATTCCTCCTTGGACAAGGATGGGTCCTCTTCTCACTAAGGTGAGTGGCAGGGGCTGGTCCACAATATGCCTGCAAATACTCTCTTGACAGCCACCGAGCTTCAGAATCCACAAAGGGACTTTACAAACTCTTCATCACTCCCTCTAGAAACAATAGTGCATAATCTCCCTTCACTTATTCATTCAAATACTTTCAAGAGTAGATGATGGGGCTTGGTGCCCATGGCCCAGCCACTAGGGTGCTGGCCACATATACCCGGGCTCGCAGGTTCGAACCTGGCCTGGGCCTGTTAAACAAAAAGGATAACTACAATAAAAAAATAGCCGGGCGTTGTGGTGGACGCCTGTAGTCCCAGCTACTTGGGAGGCTGAGGCAAGAGAATTGCTTAAGCCCAAGAGTTTGAGGTTGCTGTGAGCCGTGACGCCACAGCCTCTACCCAGGATGACATAGTGAGACTCTGTCTCAAAAAAAAAAAGAGTAGATGATGGTCTTTGGGCTAAAACTTAAAACATACCCACAAAATATCACCAAGTATTTTTTTCTTTCTTTCTTTTTTTTTTTGTAGAGACAGAGTCTCACTTTATCGCCCTGGGTAGAGTGCGTGGCGTCACACAGCTCACAGCAACCTCCAACTCCCGGGCTTAGGCGATTCTCTTGCCTCAGCCTCCCGAGTAGCTGGGACTACAGGCGCCCGCCACGACGCCCGGCTATTTTTCTGTTTTACAGTTTGGCCGAGGCCGGGTTTGAACCTGCCACCTTCGGTATATGGGGCCGGTGCCCTACTCAATGCGCCATAGGCACCGCCCTCACCATGTATTTTTTTCAAAAGTGCATAACATATACACCCATCCAAGGCAAATACTGAACACACTCCCTAAGACCAAACAAGGCAGGGGCAGGAGGGAGGATAAGGTAAAAGTAAAAGCAGGTGGGGCCCTGGCTGTCTACGCCCACCCGGGTCTAGGCTGGAGTCTACCCCTCACCCCCAGGAACACACACCCCTACCCACCTAGCCAGCTAGAGGCGGCTAGCCCTCCCTGGGCACTCCCTATGCAAAGCAAGTTTTTTAAACTGCCTTACTTCTTTTGAGTTGGCTCTAAGCGTCCAGCTTGCTGCTGGTGTGGCCTGATAGAAGAGGGCCATGAGGGGCCCAGAGCACCTGTGCTCCCAGCCAGAGCCACCCAAACCACTCACATGACGCTGAACAAACCTTAGACTCTGTTGCCAGTTTTTCACCTGTGAAGTGAGAAGACTAGCTTACACCTCTAAGTTTCCTTCTGATTCTAAGGCATAAGGATTCAAAATTGGGGATTATTGTGTTACTTCTCTCTTACCACAGGTTGCCTTCAAGGGGAAGTTTAGGGAGAACCCTGAGTTTTTCTGCCCACAAAGGGGAAAAGGCCTTATACATGGTAAATGTTCTAAAATATTTTCAGAACTGACACCCCAGTTAAGCAAAAAAAGTCCGTCTTAGGAAAGACAGGGTGATACTCACTGTTCACAGAGACTATAAATTTCAGATTCCTGCTCTGTACCCCACACAGCCAGACCCTCTGTATACCTGAGGACCACTGTGAGGCACCCCAAATTGCACAAGGAGGCTCTGGGACCTGCAGGGGCCTGTAGAAGCAATGCAGAGAGTGACCGCAGTCACATTCATTTTGCCACAGGCACCAAGAGGAGCCTGACACCAGGGCATCCCAGCTCCTCCTGGACAGTCCTGCCACACATGTGGATGACAAAGTGAATTCAGGGGCTGTGGCCAAAGCTGCCATGAGAAGGTAAAGCCCCATACATTCCATATTTGTGCTCTCTTTTACGTCGCTCTTTCAACGACTCAAATAATTCATCTCACTTTAGCAACTCTCAATTTTAGCAAAAGGTCAGCGTGTTGACCACGAGCTGCTGTAGGTGGTTGACTTCTCCAGCTGCCGTCAGAGGTGACTTGAGAGGTAGGTGCTATGGCTGGTGTCAGCCTCAGAAGACACCAAAACCTTCCAGGGCTATGCTTCACGCTGTCCCAGTGGGACAACTACAAGGCTGACGTGCTCTCACACACAGAAAGTTCTAAGCATGCTATTACAAATGAGCTGGAACGGGTCTGTCACAGCAAGTTTTTTAAACTGTCTCAATTCTTTTGAAGTTATTGAACAGTCATTTGCTTCTCATTTTGCTTAGATCTCACAGAATAACAGGGAGAACATGAATATTTTTTCATTGATACTTTGTCAAGTCAAAAGTGTAACCTGGTTTTAAGTTTCTCTTATACATACTGTATTTGAAGGAAATACAATATAAACCAGCATCTTTTATCATCTTAGAGCAGGCTCTTAGGAAAGGGTACCTCTCCCAGTACCACTACCTTTAGGCCAAGTGTCAACAGAAAGGTCTCAGCCAGGTCAAAAGCTGACACAAAGCAGTCAGTTCCGCAGAGTAGTGCTCTGAACCAAAATGATCAACTCTCTTTAAGAAACCTGGTGGAGGGAAGTTATATTGAGGTGTAGGGATCAATTGAGAAGTCCTGGTCATAACACAGATACACACACACACCCACAAATCAAATCACAAAACTGCAAAAAAAAAAAAAAAAATCAGATATTCACTGAAGGGTCTGAAATCATTAGTGTTCCCTGAAGGGAAGTCACCACTGGGCAGCTTTACTGAGATCTTCTTGGGCTCCTCCTCATATAGTTAAAAAATTCCAGTGGTGTTATCACACAGAGGAGAAATGAAGTTTCACTCAAAATCAAGAGTACAGCCAAGATAAAAATCCAGTTTCTCAACTCCTAAACTCTCCTTCAAACCCTTGAAGAGTATGGTTTGCTAGGGGGATTTTGTGGTCCTGGCACTCAAACATATAGGCAGGAGAATTTATTTCCCTGCTCCTGCCACAGGCAAGGTGGGATTATCCTAATTTAGAAAAGTGTCACATCACTTGGTTAACAAGTGCAAGTCCAAGAGCTTCTGAGGCCCCTTATGTCCTGGACTAAACCAAATAAACCAGAAGGTCTAGTCATAATACCTCACCCACTGTCTGACCCCCTAAACTTCGTAAATGCGAAGGGGTAAAGGGAAAAATGGATGAAGGAACATAAAGAATATGACTTCCAAGGGTCAAATGAAGCCAAGCCAGCCTGAAGCAGAGTGAGGAGAGTCAGCTCTGTCAGCCTAAGACCTTTAGTTCACTTTTAAGCTCATTTACGCAATTTCCAAACATCATAGCTAGAGTAAAAACCTCAAACTTTTGGCTCCAAACACTTCTCTGCTCACATCCAGAAATGGAAGGATCAAATTAGACCTGAGAACAAACTTCAAGAGACTGATGTCTTTTGATGGCAGAAAAACTGGTTCCGAGGAGATCTGAGCCATTTCACCACAAACAAAAATAAAAGGATGATAGTTTTTTCTGATATCCCCGTAGCATCAAGAGATTTATTATGCTTGATTCTGATTTATTATGCTGTTCTGTTTGAAAATCCACAGATATCTGGTGCAAATCCTGTAACAGGGAAAGGAAGCTGCAAAGTGTCTGTAATGAGTCCTGATGCGTGCAGTATGAAAACAGTGCACACAGTTCCCATGGCTCTTACCACAGCAGGCAGGCCTGGACCTTTTTTTTTGTTTTTTTGAGACAGAGTCTCACTTTGTTGTCCTCAGTAGAGTACTGTATTGTCATAGCTCACAGCAACCTCATACTCTGTGGCTCAAGCGATTTTCTTGCCTCAGCCTCCTGAGTAGCTGAAACTACAGGTACCTACCACAAGGCCAGGCTATTTTTATTTTCGCAGATATTTGGCCACGGCTGGGTTTGAACGCGCCACCTCTGGCATACAGGGTCAGTGCCCTACTCTTTTGAGCCACAGGCGCCGCCCAACCAGGCTATTTTTAGAGATGAGGACTCACTCTGACTCAGGCTGGTCTCCAACCTGTGAGTTCAGGCTCCTGCATCAGGCTTCCAGAGTGCTAGGACTACAGGTGTGAGCCACAGCACCCTGGCCAGGCTTATTTTAAGGGCTCTTTCACTGCTCCCAAATGCTCACACAGCTGGGGAATCATGGCCATTATCTAGTTACTTACATTCAAGTATCAGACGAGATCGGGCACGTTCAGGGTGATATGGCTGTAGACTTTACATTCAAATATCAAAAGCCAGGTGGGCCTGTAATCCTAGCACTCTGGAAGGCCACGGTGACAGGACTGCTTGAGCCCAGAAGTTCAAGACCAGCCTGAGCAGAGATCCTAAAAACAGAAAAATCTAGCTGGTATTGTGGCAGTTGCCTGAAGTCCCAGCTATGCAGGAGGCTGAGGCAGGATTGCTTGAGCCCAAGAGTTTGAGATTGCTGTGAGCTATGATGATGCCACAGCTCTCTACCCAGGGCGACAGAGTGAGAATGTCTCAAAACAAAATAGAACAAAACAACCCTCCTCCCCCCAAGTATCAGCAGGCTGGCAGGTAGTATCCCTTTCTACAGAAATGTTTGGCAGCAGCTGAGAAACAGGAAAAACTGAGGAAAAACCAAGGTGACCAAATGCTCTCAACTAAGGCAAACAGAAAGCCAAACGTGTCTCCTGGGTGATAAGATCTGACTTATTTTATTTATTCAAGTAAAACATATTTAATTTGATGTCATATACATGAAGAATTTCTAGAGGAATATAAGAGAAACTAATTTGAGAGAAAGTAAGTAAATGAAGGCATAGTACATAAAAATTTCATATCTTTCTATATTTTGTGATTTGTTAAAATTTCATATCTTTCTACATTTTGTGATTTGTCTTTTTCTTTTTTCATAGAGACAGAGTCTCACTTTATTGCACTCGGTAGAGTGCCGTAGCGTCACAGCTCAAAGCAACCTCCGACTCCTGGGCTTAAGTGATTCTCATGCCTCAGCCTCCAGAGTAGCTGGGACTCCAGAGTACAGGAACCCGCCACAACAAACGTGTCTTTTTTCAAAAT
Source organism: Perodicticus potto (assembly GCA_963574655.1). NCBI lineage: Eukaryota > Metazoa > Chordata > Mammalia > Primates > Lorisidae > Perodicticus > Perodicticus potto. The sequence goes on from CAUYRH010079373.1 coordinate 106,269, forward strand.
GAACAAATAAAGTTTGAAAACCATTTGTTTTCACTGCTTTGTTTCCAGGCATTTATTTGTGGCCTGGCATTCCCCACAATGCTATCAGTCTCTTTATCACCAAAGAACTATAAAATAATCTGGCTGGGGCGGCGCCTGTGGCTCAGTGAGTGGGGCGCCGGCCCCATATACCAAGGATGGCGGGTTCAAACCCAGCCTCGGCAGAACTGCAACAAAAAAAGAGCTGGGCGTTGTGGCAGGCGCCAGTAGTCCCAGTTACTCGGGAGGCTGAGGCAAGAGAATCACCAAAGCCCAGGAGCTGGAGGTTGCTGTGAGCTGTGAAGCCATAGCACTCTACCGAGGGCAACAAAGTGAGACTCTGTCTCTCAAAAAAATAAAATAAAATAAAATAATAATCTGTCTCTACATCAATTTAAATTAATAATTCAGTTTAAGATTTTTTTTCTTCTAAGTTTATATTTTGTTGAATTTAGAGATACAAGTGGTTTTGGAGAGACCCAATTTATTTAAAAGACAAAAGGAAAGGAACCTTGGGGATATGGACCAACTGTGGATGCAATCACCAGAGCAAGCAGGAGCCTGGCCGCCTGCTGCCACCTAACCCCTCAATCCTGCCTGAGATTAAGTTACCAAATTCAATCCAAATCCTTGTTTACAAAGCAAGTGAAGAGATTTGCTGCCTACTGCCTCCCCAGGAGCTCACATGAAAGGCTGGGACCCCCTGCTCCCACTGTACTGTCCAGCAGGGCCTTGAGCCCCCTTTAGTCAAGCCCTGTGGCAGTCACTGTGGGTCTGTAAAGTTGTCCCCATCTCTAACCATTTCTCTCATACTTTTGAGAGGCCTTGAACACTCTGTTCTTCCCCTTAGTTCCCGCTGCCTGCAGTAGTGCTGGGCCAGCAGGAGTAGAGAAATAATCCTTGGGCCTATTGTTGTGTTATTCTCAGAGTGCCCCTTGCAAGCAAAGCTACTGAAAGCCAAAAAGGAAAAAGCTGTATATCACAGATGAGAACAGCCCACCTGATGAGAACAGCCATGGCCATCATCAGATCTGTACGCTCCTGTATAGAAATGGCCAAGGAGCAGGCACGGTGGTACACAACTCTAGTCCCAGCTACTCAGGAGGCAGAGGCAGGAAAAATCGCTTGAGCCAGGAGTTCTTATTTAGAGACTCCATCTCTAAATAGGAAAACAATAATGATAAAAAAGAAAAAGAAAAGCAGAGGAAAAAGTGCAGGTCAAATGTCAGTGTATGGATAGGACCAGAAGGGCAGAAAAGAGGCTCTCTCACAGGGTCCCCATTTGGTGAGGGGTTCACCATGGTACTGGTCCCCCCCTTCTCCCGCTGTGTATAGACAGTAGTTTCCAAGACAGAAAGAACCAATTCTACTGCCTTCCTCGCAAAGCAACTGTTGATGACAATCCTGAGGCTAGGGAATATAAATCCCTTGTTTGTTTGCAAAGTGTTAATTTTTACCTGCAAAGTTATTTTCAATTCTACCTCTGGAATTAGAACCAGAAGGTTCAAAAATAAAAATGATCCAAAGCAAGCACCTGAAAGGCCAGAATGAATCTGGTCACTCCGCTGTGCTGAGCCAGCCAAGCCCTGGCTGAGGGAATGAATGCACTTTAATCAGCTTTTCTTGATCAAGCACCTCTCAATCCAGGATCAAATTAATACATTAAAAAAATAAAACACCTCCAAGGGTTGATTTAAACCTGGTGATTCTTACAGAGCAAAACAAGAAAACAAAACTCTGTTGCCATCTACATTTCTATTAGAATAACCTCACTAACATCGTTTGGCACTAATAAACAGGAAAACTGAGCATGTTAAACAGGTAGGAGTCGAAGGAGGACGGCCTGGTGGAGGGATCCTAAGAAGTCCTGGAGCTGGTTCTGAATTAGAGAAACTCCCATGAGATGCTGCATAAATCTGAAAGAAAATGCAACAGCATTACAATCCTCTGAAAGAAGAAATACCCATCAAAACAAGAATCCAAATCTGTGGTTCCAACCACCCAAGTAGCTGAACCAGAAGATGCCAAAGGACTGAACACATCAGGGGAGGAATCTAGTGGCATGAAAAGGATTCTCTGTGAGACAAGTCCACGGGATCTATAAAGTGAAGATTTGGCCTCTCACATCACACTACTTACGAACTTTAATATCTTTAAGTCTTCGTATAAATACACAGTTTCCATTCGGTCAGAGAGTACCAATACCGGATTTATTCTTTAACCAAGAAAGATAAAACACCAACACTATAGGCAGGATCTTGCATCTCACATTCAAACCCGTTCTGGTCATAACCGCCAGAACTTACGAGCCGTACTGTCACTGAAAATGATGGCACCTCAACCCTTCTAGAGCCTCTGGCCAGAACTGCCTGATAAAAATGTGAATTAACACGGAGCCATGTGACTTGCCCACTGGGAGTGAGAAAGCTCCTTTCACAGGTTAACTTCTTTAAGCCCTTTCAAATGAAATACAAAAAAGGAATTTGAAAGCGGTATGGGCAGGGGCACCTGCAGATCTGACCATCAGCTTTTAACAGCTAAAATGTCTATAGTCCTCAGACTTTTCTCCAATAGCAAATATTCCCAATTACCTACAAATATAATATGCCAGCTTAGCAGAGAACTTGATCTGAATTCTGAGCAGCTCAGAGATGGCTTCGGGTTGCTGACTAGCAACTGTCTTTATTGAAGAAATAACAAGAGCAGAAATACTGCTTGTTTTCTTTGAAGCTTTTGATACAAGAGACATTCTCCTGGTTCTTAGGGATGTGCCTATTTGGAGACAAAACTGGCTTTCCCAGGTAATACTAATTTTAGTCAAAAAAGCAATAATTACCCCCACAAGATTGAGTGTTTATGTGCTGTTTTTCTTCTGTAAAATCAAAATCCTCTCATCAAGAGCACTGCGGGCTCGGCGCCTGTGGCTCAACGGGCTAAGGTGCCAGCCACGTACACCTGAGCTGGCGGGTTCGAATCCAGCCCAGGCCCACCAAACAACAATGAAGGCTGCAACCAAAAAATGGTTGGGCGTTGTGGCGGGCGCCTGTAGTCTCAGCTACTTGGGAGGCAGAGGCAGGAGACTCGCTTGAGCCCAGGAATTGGAGGTTGCTGTGAGCTGTGATGCCACAGCACTCTATCCAGGGTGACAGCTTGAGGCTCTGTCTCAAAAAAAAAAAA
>CAUYRH010079375.1:0-17484 GCA_963574655.1 Perodicticus potto
AGTCCCAGCTACTTGGGAGGCGGAGGCAGGAGACTCGCTTGAGCCCAGGAATTGGAGGTTGCTGTGAGTTGTGATGCCACAGCACTCTCTCCAGGGTGACAGCTTGAGGCTCTGTCTCAAAAAAAAAAAAAAGAAAAGAAAAGAAATGCATTAAATCATTTTGGATTCTTCCTTTTCTTGGTTAGGCCATTAGACGTTCTTAACCTAAACTAGCAAATGTATAGCGCATATGCTGTCTGCCTTCCTTCACCCTCACAGGCTCTGCAATACTCCTGGGGGAGCCAAGGTGTGGCCTCAAAAAATGTCCTGGACACCTTGCTCCAGAGACAGTGGCCTGTGACTCACAGACATCTGTGCTACCACAGCAGCGGCTCCTCTTTGTATTGGAAGTGGTGTTTACAGTCCCCCTGGCACAGGAACACATGGTTTGACTTTTTCTTTTTTAAGGTAGCAGAAGAACAAATTGCATGGGATTTTTGCATATTTCCTCGCTCTGATAGGTTGTCCAGTTGAGATTAGGAATAGAGACTGTGCTCCGAAATACATGTTCTATTTGAAGCTAATGAGCTGATTTGACGCCTTGGTTTCAGGTTGAAAGCAAGTAGCCCAGCTACCTCTGAAGCTATGTAGCACATTCACAAATCTCAGACATAAAACATGTGTCTACGTGTGGGGACGTGTGTGTTTTCACACATGTGTTTGTATAGGGAAAAAAGTCTGAGAGCAGGCAGGAAGATATTAAAGAAGAAAGATAAGATTTGAAGTCTTATAAAATGGGAAAAATCACTGTGGTGACCAGGCACAGTGGCTCCTGCCTATAATCCTAGTGCTCTGGGAGGCCAAGGCAGGTGGATTGCTTAAGCTCAGGAGTTTGAAACCAGCCTGAGCAAGGGCAAAACCTCGTCTCTACTTAAAAGAAAAAACAAAAAGCTCATTTCTACTAAAAAACAAACAAATGGGCCAGGCGTTGTGGTGGGCTCCTATAGTCCCAGCTTTTCTACCCAGGGTGACTCTGTCTCAAAAAAAAAAAAAAAAAATCCCTCTGGTTTCAGAAATGTAAATAATATCAATGTTGAACCAGTAAGTATGCCAGGAAAACGCTTTTATTATCTGTCTTATTTGGACCTAGTCCATATTTCTATTTAATTTTCCCTCTCAATTTCTTGGGTAATAATTATAAGGCTAACTTTTCAAATAAAGTAAAATAGTTCCTTTGCTCTACACAGATGTGTCACAAAGCACGTTAAGGCAAGTGTCCCCAAGACCCTTGTCTTTGTCAGTGGGGTGGGGGTTCAGTTGGGAAGACTGATCCTATCCCAGCTCATGCACTAATTATCTGAAGACAAGTCACTAATAGGGTGGGTCACTGTCTAGGCTTCAGTTTCCTTGTTTATTGACTGGTTAATAGATTGGGTGCGCCTCTGTGTTAGGGGCTGGGGAGTGGCTTAGCCATGTTGCAGGACAAACCAGTAACCTGTTTTAATATGTTCTGTGGTGGGTAACTAACCCTAACCTCGGCACTAAACGCTCTGCCATTGATTAAGGAGGCTAGCAAAGGTGAAATGGAAAGTCTGAAAACCCCTCATTCAGGGTAAGAAATCAAACCAAACATCCTTCGAATGGCTCATTATACCTTCTGATGCCCAACAGGACAGAACAAAGCTTCACTTTGCCTGTACTCACTGGTTCTACAGTCTCTTGATCTACACAATGGTAACAGCCTACATGTAAGAAATGACTTATTTCTTTTCTTTTCTTTTTTTTGAGACAGAGTCTCAAGCTGTTGCCCTGGGTAGAATGCTGTGGTGTCACAGCTCACAGTAACATCCAACTCTTGGGCTTAAATAATTCTCTTGCCTCAGCCTCCCAAGTAACTGGGACTACAGGTGCCCGCCACAAGGCCCGGCTATTTTTTCTTTTTTTTAGTTGTAGTTATCATTGTTGTTTTAGCGGGCCTGGGCCGGGTTTGAACCCGCCAGCCTCAGTGTATTGGCTGGCACCCTACCCACTGAGCTATGGGCGCCGCCCAAATGACTTATTTCTTATAGAAACAGCATGTAGATAAAATTGTAAAATTACTTAGAAACACATACATCACTGTCTATGTTTGAAAAGAAATTTTTGGAAGCTTTTTTTGTTTTTTTTGGAGATAGACTTTGTGTTGCCACCCTGGGTCAAGTGCACTGTCATCATAGCTCACAGCAAACTCAAACACCTGGGCTCAAGCCATAGCCTCCTGCCCAAGTAGCTGGACTAGAGGTGCCCACCACCATGCCTGCCTAATGTTTCTCTATTTTTAGTAGAGATGGTGTCTCACTCTTGCTCAGGCTGGTCTTGAACTCCTGAGCTCAAACCATCCTCCCCACCTCAGCCTCCTGGGTTGCTAGGATTATAAGCTTGAGCTACCACGCACAGTCAAATTTTGGAAACTTTAAGATTCACTTCCTGATTTCCCCTACTTAGTATCTGAAAGATTGAATCCTGTAAATTTCACTTCCTAGGTTCATGTGCTTTCTGGCTGCACGTTAAATTCTGCCAGTAGGAAGTGATGGCAGGAGATTCAGAGGTAGGGAGACGCCAGGGTGTTTCTCCTTTCTCTGCATGGAGAGCCTCTGCCTGTGATTCCTCTATGGATGGGCCTCCCATTGGGAAATTGTTCCCTCTGTGGTCCCAGCCCCTCTAACTCCTACATCCTCTTCCCTCTGATTCCCTAGCCCCAGCAGGTAATAACTGAATTACCACAATGTACCTTCAGCCTGTCCAACCATGGCAATGAATTTCCCTCCACTGAACTGCTCGGCGTGGGTTTGGCCTTCCCAACCACATACTGGGTGCTGAGCCATCCAGGGACTACTGGTCTCTAGAGACATGTCTAGGGGTGTGCAGGCTCATTACTTCTTTAGTGGCAGTGAGGGTCTCTCAGTGGTCCATTCGTACCACTTGTGCTGGGTGTGTGCTCGAGTGGAAGGAACACTGGATGGACAACTAGAGAACTAGAAACCCTCTGTGTGCTCACGGGACCTTTGCCAAGTGCCTGAGAGCCACATGACTTGTGTTTATTCACGTTGCAGAAGTAAGCGTTCATGCGGCCTACTGATTGCCTATTTGGCTCAAACAGGGAGAGCGTGGAAACACGATTTGGAAATCTAAATGGCCACTGAAAATCTCAACGTAAAGCTATAATTATACAGGACACAGTCGACTTTCACAAAACAGAAAATGTTTTGCTCTTTGCTTAGTTCCGTTTTCATTTCTCAGGCTGATATGTGCTGCATGTCCTAACACAGGAAAACTACAGCAACCGTGCCTGGCGCATTGGGAGAGCTGTGTGGCTGCTAGCTCCGGTTACCACGCTGGGCTCCCCTTGACATAGAGGCAAAATGTCAGTTTATCAAGGACTGTGCAGGGAGGTCCAGGTCAACTTACCAATGTCAAGGACCCTCTGCTTCGCTGTATGCTGCCGAGAGTGCCAATACTTCCAGTACTTAAGCTGTTCTTCACGGTTTTTGTCTTCACTGAAGACCACCATCACCACGCTCTGCAGAGGGGAGAATTGAGCCGCTTACTTTCTGCTCAGGGCCTCTGCCGCCTCTGTCTCCAGATTCTATGAGAGGTGTCTTTCTGTAGGATTGTTTTTCCGGCATTAGAAAAGCCCAAAGCTCACTTTTATGGTCTATTCTGTTTTAAAATAAACCTACTTAAGAAACGATTAGGAAATGAGAATAACACAGAAAAACAAAAAAGAATCCTTTATCAGTTTTACCAGGAGGTCATGAACAGTGAGATTAACCAATTACCAGCAAGTGTTTATTTTGTGAGGTCAGCAGGAACACCCAAAATATTTTTTTTCTCATGTTGAAAACAAGCACACTTTTGAAATTTCATATTCTGAAATATAGAATTTGATGCCACTGGCAAATACAGCAGAATTTGACAAATATCCATTTCTGGCCTATTGAAGTGCTTCAGGTTGGAATATTGGGAAGGAAGGAAATAAAGGAAGGAGGGAAATACTAAATGACAAATTCATATTGGTAAACATAGAAATATTTCATGCTCCAAAAAATACAAGAACTATGATATCTATTTAAATATAATGTGGATGTACTTTAAAAAGGAATTTGGGAAACTATTATATCTTACAGAAATAAGAATCCCAAATCTTTTTCAGTTCTAAATTACAAATAGCCTCATTACACTAAATATATAGCCTGGGCTGGGTGGCTCATGCCTGTAATCCCAGCACTTTGGGAGGACAACAAAAGGAGATTGCTTGAGGTCAAGAGTTTGAGACAAGCTTGGGCAACACAGTGAGACCTTCATCTACACACAAAAAATTTTTTTTTTAATTATTTAGGGGGATGGCGCCTGTGGCTCATCGAGTAGGGTGCTGGCCCCATATGCCATAGGTGGCGGGTTCAAACCCAGCCTCGGCGGGAATTACAAAATAGAAAAATACCCGGGTGTTGGGGCAGTTGCCTGTAGTCCCAGCTACTCAGGAGGCTGAGGCAAGAGAATTACCTAAGCCCAGGAGTTGGAGGTTGCTGTGAGCTGTGTGACGCCACGGCACTCTACCGAGGGCCATGAGACTCTGTTTCTACAAAAAAAAAGTGAGACTCTGTTTCTACAAAAAAAAAAAATTAGTTAGGGTATTGGTGCACCTATACCCCAGCTACTTGGAAGGCTGAGGCAGGAGGATCATCTGAGGCCAGGAGTTGAGGCTGCAGTAAGCTCTCATCACATGCCACTGCACTATATGTAACCTGGGTGAGAAAGTGAGACCCGGTCTCAGATAAAAACAAACAAAAAAATAACAACAACAAAAAAGTCTAAAGCCAAATACACATTAATTCACTGTCATTTATGAAATGGAGAAAGTACCCAAAACACACCCCCCCAAAAAACCCTTTAATTAATTACAGTATCAGAAATATTCCTCCTCTTACTCCATATCCAAAATACTTCTTAGACACTTTTCTACTATTGCAGGAGAGTATTATCATGGACTCTCATTCCTTAAGAACTTCTCCTTTGGAGAGAAGTTTACACATTTGCAGTTGTTTACTTAATTATTTGCAATTATTCAGCTGCTGGCACTGTTTTCCCATTAACTTCAGACTCAACAGGACTGAGTCATTGTCTGCAGCTTACCTTGGTGACAAGTAAGACAGCAAATACATGCTGGTGGCTGACTGTCAATTCAATCCCTGGCTCGTTCCTAACATATGTGTGGACATTTTTTAAACAAGAAGTAGATGTTTATTAGAAAGACTACTTTAGAAATGTGCATCCATGTTATTCCCGTCCATCTTGAAAGGCATGGTCGAGTGGCAACAAGGGAACTATTCACTGTGCTGGGGCAGCCAGCAGCTCAGCCAGCTCTTCATTCTTCCCTCGGGCTTCCTCAAACTTTCCCATTTATATGTAAAAGCCACCATGTGGCTTTCTGGTATTTATTTCTATCCCCAAATAAAAATAACATTTAAATTAAATTTTTTTTTCTAGCAACTGACTAAATTAGCATAAACAGTTACATATTTTTGGTATGGAAATTTATTTCTTTGGTGATAAAGAAAAAATGAGTTTGAGGCTATTATTATCACGATGTACATGCTTCAAACTGGAATTAAACACTGTTCTCAGAAATAAATGCTGATAAGTTACAAGGGCACCCCTCCTTCCTCCAGGCTTGCTGTCCCAGAGCTGGGGAGTAAGAAAGATCCCCTCTGAAAGGCACCAAACTTAGTCTCCAAGGGTGTTAGGTTAAAGTCCTTAAGAAAAGCAGGGCTCCTCATTTTAGCCAAAATGCAACATAAGAAAATAAAATCTTCACATTAAATTATTTTCATGATTCCAACAAAGTGGATTCCTGTATCCAAACTGTTGTCATGACTGTAGAATACTAACCACACATCAATTTTAGGGTGACAGTAATGATGTTGTTAAGAGGGTGCACATGAGCTACATTCTTTACTTGAAATTTATAAGACTTTTTAGAAAAGCAAATTGAGTCAATGTCTTCTTACCATGTACCCACATATTAGGGATAGGGCATAACTCATAACTCTGGGACATAGATCCAGAGGGCGACCCCTCTTACCTGATACCTGCATGTGAGTGGGTAGGTTGTAATTCTAGGACACATATCCGGGGGGAGGATCCCAAGCTTTTCAACACAACACAGCATCATGGTTTAGGAGAGTTGGGCTCAGGAGTCTGAGGGTCTGGGATAATTCCTGGTTCCGTTACTTTTTAGCTAGATGAACTGGGCCAGTTACTAACTTCTGAAAATTCAAGTTTCCTTCTCTGTAATATTATGTTTTTTGATTAGTGCCTTTTTCATAAGGTTGTTGTTAGTTTCAGTGAGTTCCTAGATAGAAGGTGTCTAACATGGTGCTTGGCACACAGAAGATGCTCAGTGAGTATCAGTTATTATTTGGTAACTCTTGTTGTTGATAACACACATTCTCACCACAGTCTTTTTTTTTTTTTTTTTTTTTTTTGAGACAGAGCCTCAAGCTGTCACCCTGGATAGAGTGCCGTAGCATCACAGCTCACAGCAACCTCCAATTCCTGGGCTCAAGCGAGTCTCTTGCCTCCACCTCCCAAGTAGTTGGGACTACAGGTGCCGGCCACAACGCCCGGCCATTTTTTGGTTGCAGCCGTCATTGTTGTTTGGCGGGCCCAGGCTGGATTCAAACCTGCCAGCTCAGGTGTACGTGGCTGGCGCCTTAGCCTGCTGAGCCACAGGCGCCGAGCCACTCTCACCACAGTCTTGACCACAATGTTGGGACATATTAATTCTCTTGGTGAACACACAGCACACGGAGACCTCCCCCCCGCAGTAGGCTCCACCCACCCGTGCTGGGGGCACAATGAGGCACCCTGCGCAAGAGCAAGCTGCGGCTAAAATAGAGCAGGCTGGGCACCATGGACACGGCATTGTAAATCATTTTGTGACAGACCAGGAAAGCCCTTCAACCTCTTTTCGGGGCTCTGCTATAACTTTCTTTTTCAGCAGAGAGAGATTACCAGCTTCTTCCCTTCTTGACAGTGGCTGGAATGCCAGAAGCTGGCAGGCGTCCAGAGCAGCGAGTTAGGGCTCCAGTTTCACTTCCCACGAATAGAACTAATATTCATGAATCTGAAAACTCCTCCAGCTTACTCCTGGTGGGGATCATGCCGCATCCCCTGGACCCTGAGAAAGCACGGCGCTGCAGAAGGTTTTTAAACTAAGCTACAAAGGGCCCAGGGACTCGATGAATTGCATTCCCCTTTACAGAATAGAACAACAGCTCTTTCTCACCCATAGATAGGTTCTGACTCACAGCTACTTACCTGAAAAATTACGATCAATTGATTAAAAACAGCAGCTAAGTAGCATATAGGCAGTGAATGAAGCTGGGAAAATTCCTTAGATACAGTTAGAAAGCACATTCCAACCATGTCCCTTCCCTGGGGTTTACTGGTTACTGATTAAAATGATAAACTACAAGCCAATACATTCTCTTGCCCCAACTCTCTGACATTTGTTTTAGAATTATTTTGAAATTTTTTGCCACGCCATTGCACTCATTTCATCCCTCTCCACTGTATTTGAGAAATGGGGCCCATACCCTGACTTTGCTGATGGGGTGTCGGAAGCATTTGTTGTCTCCGGTCTCGCTGAGTGTTATAGCATAGAACTGTCCTTTGTTGAGGTAGGTCATGGGGCCCTCGCCCTGCTTCTGACGGAGAGATTTGGTGGCTTCCAGGGTGTACTGAAATGTGCCACTGTGGACAGAAAACAAACAGTGTGTCAGATTAGCTCACTTGGACATGTCTGCCTTCCTCACTAATTTCATATCAGAAGCATTTTGTAGGATTATCAACCAATATTTACTCTTTCGTAGAGTCAAAACACTGCGTATGGCAAAAGAGATGGGACCAGCCCAAAGGTCATTGCTAGTACAATATATACAACATTTCTATAGTAGCGCATAAACCAGATGGTTTAGAAGGGGAGAAAGTCCACGCTGCGCCTGGCCAATTATGTAAGTTCATATCAGGATAAACCCTAGATCTCAGCTGACAATTAGGTAGCACCTGAAGCTTAAGAATTGATGGAATTTGCCACATTTATGCTAACAGCAAACCAAATGTCTGAACGTTTTTTTTACTTCATATATATACCTAAGCTTCTTTTTGTCTAACCAAGATGTTGCAAATAGCAACATTCCACTTTAAAACATTTCAAAATGTGAAATCTAAAACTCAAACATTCACCACTAACAATCTCCTTCCTTAGCAGGGAGAGGGTTTTTTGTTTGTTTGTTATTGGTTTTTTGTTTTTTGTCTTTTGTTTCTTGTTTTTAAACCTGCACAACAATTTGTGACAGGGTTTGCTCTAAATCAGGGGTTTGGAAATCCAACTCACTGCCTATTTTTGTAAATAAAGTTTTATTAGCACACAGCCATACTCATTTGTTTGTGTATTAGCTATGATTGCTTTCACACTACAACTGCAGGGATGAGTAGTTGAGATAGAGACCGTCCCCAGAATCTAAAGTTTTTACTACCAAGCTCATTACAGAAAAAGTTTGCAGATCCCTGCTTTAAATAGTTTCCTAATATATATATATTCCTATTTTTGTAGGAAAGGTCTTTATTAGTGGGGGAAGCTGCAGAGCAGCATTAAGGAGGAGGGGAGAGACAGAGAGAAACGAGGGAAGACAGGAGAAAGAGAGAAGGGAGAGAAGGGAGGGAGAGAGAGAGAGAGACACACAGGGAAGGAAGAGAAAAGAGGTTTCCTAATATTTTTAAATACTACATAATTTACAAAACAAAATTTTTCCCCCAACTTTGAAAAATACATCAAGTGAAACAAACATAAAAAGTAGGGACCACAATCTTTTTGTTCAACATATTTTTTCAGAAATATTTATTTCTGCTGCACTGCAGGATGGTACACGGTGATGATCTAGTAACAAGCATTTTAGGTATTTTCTGAATTATCAGAACCTCTCCATTGGGTCTATTTTAGCTCTTTCATTTCATAGTCTTTGAAAGGCTAGGTGCAAAGACTTCTCAAATTTTGTCTCTTCAAATGGCCTCCTTACAGGATTACGGGGACTCACGCTTACTACATTAAATATTTCTATAATGTTTTAGTTATTTTTTTAACTTTTACAATGAGAAAAAATTTTGACGGGCAAAATAACATTATTCTTATATGATAAACATCTCAGGCTTAAGCTACTAAACTAAGCAAATTCCAGATATGTGTCTTAGAACAAGAAGAGAAATAAATCATTCCAGACAGAACTGATTGCATTGTCATTTTGCTTGAAAAATCGATTTCACTGCACTATCATTGAATCATAACATTTTAGACCTGAACAGGATATTAGGAATCTCCTAAGCCAACAGCTTGCCCCTTGTTTAAGGGGAAGACAGCTTTAAAATTGTGAAGAAAGCTGTGAACCCTCTCCCTAGAAGAAGGCAGATATGAATATAAATATTTACATAATTTCAAGGTTAATGTCCCCTAAGCCTGTCCATAATACAGGATAAGTACCCGGGATTCAGTCTCTCTTCCTCACTCCACAGCTGAGGAAAGGTTGAGAGACATGCTTCCTCTGTGGGACAACAGCAGCAGTGGAACCAGGTGCAGTGGCTGGTAGGTCACTGCTCTTTCCAGTGGCCTGACAGCCGATGACATGATGTGCTGCATTTACAGGGTGCAAATTACATACGTATTTCCACATTTTAGAAGGGATTTGGGAGTTCTGTCTTTGCCACCACCCCCAACTCCTGCAACACACACCAAATTGTAATTAGGATGATCAGGGGAGGATGACGGGGGAGTCTGAGATTGGAGAAAGACATTGAAGGATCCTGATGATTTTAAGTGGAAGCAGAATGGAAAAGAGCCATATGTGTAAGAGCAGAGGAATAAGAAACACGGTGAGATGTGGGGTTTTAAGTAAAAAGGGACCAGAACACAGAAGGCCCTGACCATCTTTATAAGGAATTTGTGTTTAATTGTCTGAAATAATGAAATCACTGGTAAGTTTTACAAATGGGAGAGAAATTCATTTCTTGTCATTCTCTCTTGTCTTTAGGCATGAGCACAACCAGTATCTTTAATCACAAACCCTCTGCCTAAAATGTTCTTAATCCTCCTTCTTTTCTTAAAAAGCACCCGCTGTTAATCCTTCAAGATCCAGCTCAAATGCCTCTTCCTGGGAACATCTACCTCCTGTTTTCCCACATCCTCAAAACTAGCCACCACCCAGAGGCACAGGTCCACTCAGTTCTCTGTCTGTCTGTAGCAGGATTCATCATTTAGCAAATGTATTGCGGTTTGTCTGTCATCACACATTTCTCCCCCAGAAGTCTCTGCACCTCCTGCAAGGAGAGGTTATATCTTCTCTCCAATCCCACTTGCACTGTTGGTACATGGAAGACACCTGGGTGCATAGTAGCTGGTAGCTGCTGTGTGCACAATAGAACAGAAAAGGAAGTGCTGGAAGGAGGTCACTTGTACCGCAGCAGCTTAAGAGAAAGTTGACAAGTGTAAGTTGAAAGGGAGAGGACAGGCAAGAACAGACAATTCAGCACTTGGAAAGTGCTGGGAAGGTACAACAGGAGGGAAGGCGGACACTGACGGGTCCAGCTGGGCTGGCTGAGAGTGGGTACATCATTAGCCACAATAGGAAAATAAAAGCAGAAGAGCAGATGCGAAACAAGAGCAGGAGGGAAAGAAAAGGAAAAGAAAGATAAGGAGTTTCATTTCATACCTGCTGGGTTGGAGCCACATGAGTTTGAGTTTCAGAACACCTAAGAAGGAACGTCTAGCCATTAGCAGGAAGAAGAAAAGGTATAGGCCCCTGACCGCTGGTCAAGACTGGAAACGATGACGTAGGAGTCATTTGTACAGAGAAAAGAATCAAAGCAAAGGAAATCAGATGGTTCTGTAAAAGTTTACAAGAAAATCAGGTTTAAAAATATGACTTGGGCCGGGAGTGGTGGTTCACACCTATAATCCCAGCACTCTGGGAGGCCCAGGTGGGTGGATTGCTTGAGCTCAGGAGTTGGAGGCCAGTCTGAGCAACAACAAGACCCGTCTCTCTCACCGACCCTTCTCCCCCCACTTTCCTCCCCCATCTCTAAAAACATAGCCGAGAGTTGTGGGCGGGGCGCCTGTGGTCCCAGCTACTTGGGAGGCTGAGGCAAGAGAATCGCTTAAGCCCAAGAGTTTGAGGTTGCTGTGAGCTATGACGCCACAACACTCTACCAAGGTGTCAAAGGGAGACTTGTCGCCAAAAAAAAAAAAAAAAGTATAAATTGGAGGTGTACTTAAAGGGTCATCAGTTACTCCGTTCCTAGGGATGAGCTCCTGGTGACCTACCTGGATGTCTGGTCATACATGTACTCCTCAGCCCCAACTGAAGCACTCCGAAATTTCTGCAAAATGCAAAAAGTCATCAAAATTAAAACAAATAGGCAAGTCATCACATCATTATAGTAATATATGTATCCCACCTATTTTCTCCTTTCATTAGAAAGGAAAATGACATACTTTTGGCATTATATCCCTATTTCTTTTTTTTTTTTTTTTTGTAGAGACAGAATCTCACTTGGTCACCCTCCGTAGAGTGCCGTAGCGTCACACAGCTCACAGCAACCTCCAACTCCTGGGCTTAGGCGATTCTCTTGCCTCAGCCTCCCGAGTAGCTGGGACTACAGGCGCCCACCCCGATTTCTTCACAGAACTCACATATCACTTGCTCACCAAGAGCTACGCTCAACAGTTTGTGTTTGGTATGGTACTCAGGTGTGCACAGGTGTTACTAACGTTTTTGAGGTACTAGGAACTATTTTCTCAAACACATAAAATACCTCTTCCCTTTTCTATTGTCTCCAACGTTTATTCCAAATGTTACAAATTCTGAATTAATGGAACAGTATGATGAAGAGCCCACATAGCAAAAAAGCAATATAGTAGACTCACTGGGAGCATAGTGTCTCGAGCTATAGTTGCTTGACTCTGTCTAGAGTCAAGTGCTGCCTCTCTGACCTGTCACCTGTATAAAATGAGGCAAATTCTGTATTTTCTCCATCTATGAAATGTCTACGCACAGTAATTAGAAGAATGAAATGCGTCGGTAAAGTACTAAGAATAGTGCCTGGTACGTAATGAACACTACATACATGTATAAATACTATTACAAAATAATAATTGCACCATATTCAGAACCCTCTTCTGAGAACCTTCATTATCACAATATTGTAAGAGTAGGATTTGGGGGGGAAACTCTTAAGTTTAGTATTTCACATAAAGAAGTGTGGTTGTAGAGATGTTCAACTGTTACATGTACAGTGCCAATAGGATGCACTTTGCCACATTTCGAACCTTTTCAAAAGTAAATGACCAAGAGCCCTGACTCTTGCTCCTAAAGCAAATATAACAGGATATTGGTGAAAAAGCCCTTGGTTGATCACACGCACCTGGTCCTTCCACTTTTTCAAGTGTCATTTTCCCCTGCCTCTCATTTCTGTGAGAAAAACTTCCATTCTTTAGTGAGTATTTCAAGAGTTTCCTTCCACAGGAAGTGGTTTCTCACAGTTATTTTTCAAACGTCTTCACAATCCCTAATCACTGTCTCTAGAATTTGGGATACCTTATATCACAGTTTACATACATATTTATGATCCTTCTTTTTATCCAGTCTTATTCCTTGCATCCAAGCAAACTTTACCCAAATGGATCCCATGAACATTGCATATACTTGTTGACTCGTGAATAATCACAACAGAGAATCAAAGGAACAGATTTGTATTTCTTTTGCACTCAATCTGTCAATCAGCAAAGCATTCAACAGAAATATTCTGGGGCTTCACCATCTGTTTGGTGCCAGAAGAAATATAAAAGTACATAAGACATTATCCTAACCTTAGAGCAATAAAAATTGGTTAGGGGATAGAGTGAATTCCTATGAAAAATAACAACAAAAGAAACTATAACACAACAAATAACTATATGTCAACATCTATGCAGAATTATTCATCCATTTATTTATGTGTCCTAACTAGAACAGCAGAGAGTAGGCATTGCCAGAGAAGAAAGATCAGTAAAATTATGGGAAGATTTCATAGAGGTTATGAGCTTCACCCTGACCTTTGGAAGCTAGAGAGAACCTGGATTAATTGGAAGAAGTGAGAGAAAATAATCTAGGCAAAAGCTGACCCCCACAAATGAAGATAAAAAAATGAGTGCTTGTGGTGTGTGCATGGGGCACAGCCCCACCCTGACATTGAAGGGAGGATCTGAAAATCTAAGTCTTTCTGCCCAGTATAGCAGCCACTAGCTACATGTGCTAGTGAACATTTTAAGTTCATTAAATTTAAATAAAATAAAAAAATTCAGTTCCTCAGTCAACTAGTCACTTTTCAAGTACCAGATTCCCCCATGTGGCTAGTGGCTGCCATTTTGGCTAGCATAAAAGTTCTTGGGGCTGGGTGAGGTGGCTCACACCTGTAATCCTAGGACTCCGGGAGGCCAAGGTGGGTAGATTTCTTGAGCTCACGAGTTCAAGACGAGCCTGAGCAAGAGTGAGACTCCATCTCTAAAAGAATATCTGGGCATTGCAGCATGCACCTGTAGTCCCAGCTACTTGGGAGGCTGAGGCAAGAGAATTTCTTAATCCCAAGAGTTTGAGGTTGCCGTGAGTTATGACACCACAGCACTCTACCGAGAGCAACAAAGTGAGACTCTGTCTCAAAAAAAGAAAAAAAATTCTTATGAACAAGGCTGACTTAGGAAAAGGAATTTACACTTAGCATAGCTAGAATTAGTACATTTTGGAGTAAAATTTGGTAGCATGATGAAAAAAAGGCATTTGAAGAAGTGTCTTTGAGATCTGCAGACAAATTTTCAAGGTCTTTACCTAAAGGAATATGCAGTAAACTACAAAAATCATGGCAAATCAGCATTACTAAACATCTCCAGAATGATTTACTGTCCATGCCACGAGCTCTGCAGCCTGAGCATGGGCTAGCCTACTAAAGCATGCTGGACTTATAAATCCTATGGCTGCTGTAATTACGCAGGCAATGTGATAAGGTGTGGTACTATAAATCTGCAGACTCAGAGAGACTGTCATCTATTATATAGGCTGAATGAAACTCCTAAGCCTCCTCCTTTGCCTGAGCTCATGTGAACAAGAAGTGGGATAAAACCGAAAATAGTTGATATATTACAGGCATAGTATAGGATATTGAAAACGAAAATAGTTGAGATATTACAGAATAATGTCTTTTTCCAAGCTTGATTTTTTTCTTTAAATCTGCTCTATTATCTTTATAATTTTAAAAAATTAGACTTTTCACCTAGAAAACATCACAATCCTTTAGATGAGACCTGATTACACTGACGGATTACAAGGCCCTAAATGATTGATTATTAAGAATTAAAACTAATATGCTTGGGGTATTCTGGCTACAGTTATCAAATCTCTAAAACTGCTTAGAGACCTTTTAATATAATTTATAGGATGTGTAAAAGCAATCAGGCAGCCAACTTCACCATACCTTACTGTGATTTGATATAGCACATCTACAGATCTGGAATCCGAAAAAAAAATAACAGTAAAGAAAGTGATATGATGACACATACTTAATAGATTTCATTTAAAGAGACTTAGACATCAGGCAATAGTAAATATATTTAAATCGTAAATATTAGAATTCTAGTTTTTCCTTGGATAAGGGAGAATAAACATCTGTTAAGAATCTCCTGCAAAAAGACAATGACTCTTTAATGATGGGAAAAGTATATATTAATAAATTTATGTATTTGATTAGCCACTGATTTTTTTAGGTTCAATCATTCATTCATTCACTCTTTCAACAATTATTTACTGGACATCTATTTTATATCAGGAACTGTGCTGGAGTCTATGGATACACTGGTGACAAAAAGAAATCCCTGCCCTCATGAAGCTTCTGGTCTAATGAGGAAAAATATTAATTGAACAATTATTCATTTTTAAAAAATTACCGTGTGACAGCACTGTGAGAAGAGAGACAGAGTTCCGTGAGAGCACATCACAGTCATTTTCTACAAGAAGGTGAGAATTGGCACCAGTGACAATCAATCTTGATGCTCCTAAAAGAGTGCTGTGTTTCAGGGGAACTCAGGAAAGGCCCATGGAAGGCAAGCAATGCTTCCAACAGAGCCCCCAAAGACAGTAAGACAGCTGCCAAAAAAAAGTGAGGAACATCCCCTCCTTCTGAGGGATTGTGGATTTCTTTACAAAGGCTTCCGCAGTCCCCCTTTGTGCATCCCATCTTCTGAACAGTGATTACTGAGATACCACGGTTCTGGGTATCTCTAGGTTCTGACAGTATCCGATCTGGAGTTGCGTGTCACTTCCATAATCCCTCCTTAGACTCAGCCACCACAGGAGCACACACCAGGCAGACTCCTCCCAAGTCTCCCTGACAGGGATGCTCATACAGGCCCCACGCTGAGGGGGCTAAATAAGTGTAACTTTGATTGCAGTTGTGTTCATGGCAGTCTTTGGCTGGTGGACTTGGGCAAAAGAAAACTGACTCTAGTAGGAAGTGAAGAGAGAATACAGAGGGCTTCCCTAAGGAAGTCACACAGAGGAAGTGTGTAGAAGGTGATAAAGAATATTCTAGAACAGCATAGTCCAATATAACTTTGTAGGGTGATGATAATGTTCTATATCGTCACTGTCTAAAACGGTAGCCTCTAGCTGCATGTATATATAAAATGTAGTTAGTGGGACTGGGGAACTGAATTTTTAATTTGATTTCTTTTTAATAATCACATGCGGCTAGTGGCTACGGTGTTGCACAGCTCAGTTCTAGAGCGTGGACCACTGTGAAGGAAGGTCCTGACTCAGGACGGAGGATATCAGGTTCACAGAACTGACTGGAGCGCAGAGCCAGGCCCAAAGGTGTGAGATGAGGAAGGAGGGCATTTCAGAAGCAGATTCTGTAGTGCCTTGTGAAGCTGTGAAGATTCAGAAGACCTTAATCTGAGAGCAGCAGGGGGAGAAAACATGACAAATGACATGATCAGATTTGCATTTCAAAAAGACCATCACAGGTACAGCACATAAAAGCAGACACAGCAGTTTTACAGACCACAGAAAGTGATACCCTGGGTCAGTATGGTAGAAGAATAATGGAGACAGATGGATGGGTTTCAGAGATCTTAAGAATGTAAAATTGATAGAATTGACAATAAATGAGATGGAATGAGTGTAGAGTAGAATGTCCAGAAAAAATTCTGATGGCTTAAGCAACTAGAAGATGGCAGCACCATTTATGAAGGTGGAGGTACAAGGGAAGACTGTAAGTTAGATTTTTAGATGAGTGGAAAGTCAAATAGGCAGTTGGATACAAAGGTCAGGAGCTCAGAAGAGGGCACTAGGCTAGAGAAATAAATTGGGATGTCTTTGGGACACAGGTGGTAACAGAAGCAACAGACATGACACCAAAAGCATCTCAAGAGGGAAGAGTGATCAACAGTATGAAAGGGTGCTACAGAGTTAAAGAACAGCTTTAATAGAACTGGGACTTTCATAGCCATCCTATGCATGATGTGGGTAAATGACCACTATGAATCCAAATAGTGGGTCATTCAATAGAGTATTATCAAATTTGACTATGCATAGAGAAACCTGAATGTTCCTAAATATTAAACGTATATGCTAGGGATTTTCCAAAGTTTTGCTTGATCCCATAAAAACACAATAATGCGGTGACAGAAATTTGGTCATGCTCTGCCCACCACATCATATGTTTAAGAACTGTAATAGAATTGTGTGCATTAATCACATGAGTTTCAATCTAGTAGATGAATCAACATTTTAAGATTTTATTCTTTAAATGTGTATGGGAAAATGGACTACTATTTATCAATCAATCATTCATGTTGGAAAGGGTTTAGATCCAGGTTTGCTTCCAGTTTCAGTCTACTGATGAATGTAACTTTAACCTACCATAACGCATTTATTGGATGACACCAAATAATCATTTTTTGTTGTCATTTCAAGATTCTTTGCAAACTACACCAAGTCAGTTCCACAAACAATATGCCTGAAGTTGAATTATGAAATACATAGTAGAGTAATGTGATGTTCACTCAAAAATAGTTCTCACTTCCTAAGCACATGGGAAGACTAAACTTCTCAGCCCTCTTGCAGTTAGAATAATCATGTGACTAGTTCCAGCCAGTGAAATGTGAGCAAAGGTGATATGTGCCACTTCTAGGTCAAAGTATTTACAAGTCATCATGCCATCTCTGTGACCTCTCTTCCCCTGCTAGGGTGACACTGGAAGTCATATGTAAAGAGAGAGGCTAATGTCACAAGATGCAGAAGTCCTGGATTCCTGAGTCACCAATTGGAAGACAGCTGCCTGCAGATAAACATCAGGACTTTCATTAGCAAGAAATAAACTTTTATT
>CAUYRH010079378.1:0-21389 GCA_963574655.1 Perodicticus potto
TGCCTTCATATAGTGATTAAAAGGCCATGAAGGCTATGTTAAATAGTTCAATGAAAATATTTCAGATTGTATATGAAGTCAGCACATTGTGCCCCATGATTGCACCAATGTACACCATTATGATTTAATAAAAATTAAAAAGAAATTAAAAAAATAATTTTTGGAAATAAATTTTGCAACAATTATGTGGTGTTAAAAAAAAAGAATTTTTTTCAATGAGTTTCTTGACAGTAGTGAGTAAAAGTAAGATGACGATGGCGGCAGTGGTAGTTGACGATGAAGAAAAGATGATAGCATGTTTACAACTTACCGGTTCTTAGCAAGTCTTTTGATCTTGGCACTTTTTTAAACATTTGTAAATATTCTGCCCTAGAGAAATTATGTATTTGTTGTTTAATTTCATGTTATTTTGATAATGTTCCAGCTGTGAATATATAATTGAAAACTTCCATAGGTTATCTAAAATGTGTTTTTATACAAGCTCACCCTGTATAATTCACCTAGCCTATTCACTAGGAAGCAGCCGAGCCACCCCTCCCTAATTTTTCTTTTATTTTCAATTCAGCAAACAGTTTGTATGAGTTGTCAACATAAGTCCAGTGTAAATAGTAATCTCTGCATTTTGAGAAAACAAATTACCAGCAAATCAGGCCAACAACTGTCTAAACTCAGACACTCTGATAAGTAAGATATACAAAGATGTCAAACATATTTTTTCCCCATCTGTGAGAATCTTAAATAAAATCACAGTTTGGGATTTCACTGGACCTACGGAACAATGAATACTTGTTCCGTACCCTCTATCACAATCTATTGTTTCCTTACCCGCTTTTCTTTCTCTTAGGTAAGCACGTCAGGATAGATGAAAGTATGATCTTTTGTAGAGTTAGTTGCATTTCAGCATTTTGCCAGGGGATGAACCCTATATTTAAAATGATCAGGAAAATAAAACGTTAACAGTTGGATATGACGTATTGGTAGGAGAGGGCATGAACTGGAATCCCAGCAAGGTAAAAGTTAAGAATAAAGCTGATCTTATACAGTATTTTAGTATTACAGGATTTCAAATGTTTTGATTACATGAATTGCTTTCGTACAATTTGGATCAGTTATGTGTGCCTCATCCAGACAGTGTGCATTGTACCCAGAAGTTTGAATTTACTCCTCTCCTGTTACCCCCTCCCATCTGCTTGCTTTCCATTGAGTTTTGATACCAAATGTGCACATGGATGTTGATCAGTTACTTCCAATTTGATAGTGAGTAGATGTGTTTATTTTTCCATTTTTATGAAACTTCACTTAGAAGAATGTTCTCCGCTTTCATCTAGGTAGTTAAAAAGGTTTTAGTTCACCATTTTTGTTTTTGAATGACTGACCAGTGCCTACTCCTTGGTATATATACACCTCATATTATTAATCCACTCATGTACTGATGGGCATTTGGTTTGTTCCACATCTTTGTAGTTGTGAACTATGATGCAATAAACATTTAGGAACAATTTGTTTGTTTGTTTTATAAAAATGCTTTTCCTCCTCTGGGTAAATACTGAATAGTGGGATTGCTGGCTCAAATGGGAACTTTCCAAAGAGGTTGTACTATTTTGTGGTCCCACCAACAGTGTATAAATGTCCCTTTCTCTCTACATGCATGCCAGCATCGGTTGTTTCAGGATGTTGTGATAAAAAGCATTATCATTGGAGTTAGGTGATCCCTCATCATGGTTTTCATTTGTATTTCCCCAATGATTAAAGATGTGGAGCATTTATTTCACATGATTATTGGCCATTAGTCTATCTTCTTCTGTTCATGGCTTCTGCTCGTGTCTTTTGCCCTTTTTTTTTTTTAAATGGGGTTGTTTGATTTGTTTCTTGCTAATTTGCTTGACCCTTTATAGATTCTAGTTACCATCATGCAAATGTTTTCTCCCATCCTATAGATTGGCTATTTGCTCTATTGATTGTTTCCTTGTTGTACAGAAACCTTTGAAATTAATCAAGTCCCATTCATGTATTTCTGTTGTACTGTGATTGTTTGGGGGTTCTTCTTCATAAATTCATATTCTAGGCTAAAGACTGTAAAAGGTTTTCCAAAAATTTCTTCTAGAATTCTTATAGTTTCATGCCTTAGGTGTAAGATTATCATCTATGTTGAATTATTATTTTTTTTTTGAGTGGTGAGAAATGTGGATCCTGATTCAATCTTCTTCATGTGGCTATTAAATTTTGCCAGTACCATTTATTGAGCAGGGATTCTTTCCCCAGTGTATCCTACTATCTGCTTTTGTCAAGAAAGATGGCAATAGGAGGATAGTTTTATATCTGGGTTTTCTACTCTGATGCATTTGTCTATGTCTCTGTTCTTGTGCCACTAACATGCAGTTTAGTTTAGGGTAATGCCATTCAATTTGTTATTTTTAGTTAATTTTGCTTTGGCTATGTGGGCTCTTTTCTCATTCCACACAAAGCACAGAATTGTTTTTTCTAGAGCCGTGAAAAATGGCATCAATATTTTAATGGGCATTGTACTGACTCTTATATCACTTTAGGTAGTATAGGCATTTTAACCATTTTGATACTGCTGACTCACAAGCATGATTTATTTTTCCATTTGTTTACTTCTTCTGTGATTTCCTTCCTCAGTAACTCATACTTCTTCTCTCTGTAGAAATTTTTCATCTTCTTAGTTAAATATGTTCATGGTT
This sequence comes from Perodicticus potto, assembly GCA_963574655.1. NCBI lineage: Eukaryota > Metazoa > Chordata > Mammalia > Primates > Lorisidae > Perodicticus > Perodicticus potto. The sequence continues at coordinate 2,703 of CAUYRH010079378.1, forward strand.
CTTGGCTTTACTGTTGTTGGTAGACAGGAATAATATTGATTTGTGTACACAGATTTTATACCCTGAGACTCTGCTAAATTTATTTATCAATTCTAGGAGTTTCTTGGCAGAATATCTGGGGTTTTCTAGATATAAGATTATATCATCAGCAAAGAGTGATAGTTACCTCTTTTTCCCCCATTTGGATACCCTTGATTTCTTTCTCTTGTCTGATTCCTCTGTCATACATGGCTTTTGTAATTTTGAGTTACATTCTATCTATGCCAATTTGGTTAAGTGTTCTTACCATAAAAATGTGGGGAATTCTGTCAAATGCTTTCTTTATGTCTATTGAGAGGATCATATGATCTTTGTTTCAGTTTCTGTTTGTGTGGTGAATTATATTTATAGATGCACATATGTTGAAACATCCTTGCATCCCTGGAAGGAAGCCCACTTGGTTATGGAGAATTATTTTTTTGATGTGCTGCTGAATTTGGTGTGCTAGAATTTTATTCAGAGTTTTTGCATCTGTATTCATAAGGGATATTGGTATGTAGTTTTCTTTTTTATTATATCCTTTCCTGGCTTTGGTGTCAAGGTGATAATGATTTTGTGGAATAAGTTGGGGAGAAAAGTTCCTTCTCCATGGTGGTACCTGGTCTCTGATTTAGCATTTGAATGGTTGTACACTGGTGGGTGACTGTTTGGTGATCCATATATAATGAAAATCTGAGTACTTCCTGTAGGACAGGCCTGGTCTTGACAAATTACCTTGAAGTCTGCCTGTCTGAGAAAGTCTTTATTTCCCCCTCATGCAAGAACTGAGTTTTTCAGGGTACAAAAATATAGGCTGGCCATTATTCTTTTAGAGAAGACTGATAATGGAGCCCAAATCTTTTCTGGCTTATAAGATCTCATTTGAGAAGTCTGAAGTTAGTCTGATGGGATTTCCTTTCTAAGTTACCTGATGCTTTCACCTCACAGTTCATAGCAGTTCCTCTTTAGGGTTAACTTTGGCCACTCTGATGACTATATGTTGTGGCGAATGCCTCTTGGCAATGATCCTCCCAGGAGTCTTTTGAGCTTCTAGTACCTGTATGTTCAAATTTCTAGCAAGACCTAGAAAATTTTCTCCAGTATTTTCTCAAATAGTTTTTCCAGCCCTTGTATATTTTCTTCTTCACTCCCTGGGTTGTCTGTGATTCTTGTGTTAGGCCTCTTCATATAATCCCATAGTTCATGTAGGCTTTGTTTGTTCTTATTTCCCTGTTCTTACTCTTGGACTGACTTGTTTAATTCAAAGATGTATGTCTTCTTGCTCTGAGATTTTTTTCTTTTGTCTTATCTAGACTATTCTTAAGGCTTTCCATGGTATTTTGTATTTCCTCGAATTAATTTTTCATTTCGAGAAACTATGTTAGATTATTTTTTTAATGATTGTATTTCTTTAGTGAATTTTTCAATCACTTCCTGCATTGCTTTTGTGTTTTCTTTGTTTTGGGTTTGCATTTCTCTTGTCTTTCACTGAGCTGTTTTATAATGCATACTTGCAATTCTTTATAATTCATTGCAACATTCTCATTTTAGTTGGTTTCCATTTGTACAAATTTATTTGTTTTCTTTTGGGAATGTCTTTTCATTCTTATGTTTTATGTGTCTGGAATTCTTCCCCTGATTCCTTCTCATCTGCAGTATCTCTTGCTTCTTACTTTTGGATTTTCTTTTGTTTATATAATGGCACACCCTGTTTAATCTTTGAGACAATAAGTGGTGCTTATTAATGAGACTGAACCTATATTATTTTGTCAGTAAATGCCACAAAGGCAGTCAACTTGACTTCCTTATCACTAGGTGTGCTTGCTAAAAGGAGCAATCTGCAATGTTCTTTTTGAATAGCCTGAATGGCTCTAGTCAGGAGAAACACTTGATTGCCCCAGGTAGTGGGTGGGGTCTTAGAACTTCAGACTAGTTCTCACTCTCTATTATAGCAGAGGTGGGGTGGGGAGTGCAGCCGGGTAGGCATGGGTTTAATGTGCTTTCTCTCATCTCCACCAAAGCTGGCAAAGTATCTGTTTCAGCAGGGAAAAAAGTCTACTCCCAGCTTCTAGGCAAAGTCACCACAGAGGAGCTAAAGTGGCTTCCCTCAACCAGAAAGTCTGCTTGTGGAGGTGGCACCATCTGAGATTCACAATCTGGGAGTCTGGAGTGGGCTTCATTCCTCTCCTCCTTTTCCGGCCTGTCCCTCTGTCATCTGCCAGCAGGCAGGAGGCAAGCCAGATGAGCTCCCCCAAGATTGTGATGAGGACCAGGAAGTTTCCAGCCTGAGCTGAGTAGTGGCCTCTTGTGAGGGGTAGCTTCCTGCAAGCATCCTGGAAGCTAGGACTCAAACTGCACTCTCCTCCTTGATCTGCTCATGTAAGCTCCCTCACCTCCCAAGGCTAATTCACAAATCTCCCCTCTGTGCCCCTGCACAGGGCAATTGAGGCATGGGATTAAGGGATCTGGTCTGTGGGCCTGCCCCTCGGTCCCCAGAGATCAATCATTGACCATGTCAGGGAGACATGCTGGTCCCAAGTTGCCCACAGTGTCCCCAAGCAAGTTTGATGTCCCTCTCTGTCTTGGGGAATGTCCCACTTTGATGGCAACCTGGGCGAGCAGCATCAGGGAGGGCTGGTGGGCATGGAGCTGAGCACCCCTCAGTCTGCTGCAGGATCCTTAAAGGAAAGGTCCGAGCCTCACTTTCTGTGGAAGCCTTGGTGTGGTGGTTCAATTGTCTCTCTAAGCAGCTACAGGTGGGATGGAAAGGGGAGAAAGAGTCTGGAAAGATTTGATCCCTACTCTCTGTGGAAGCCCCAGTGTGGTGGATGCACCAACTGAGAGGAAAGTCAGTTCCTTTGAGGCCTGGGTTGATTGTCTCTTAACAGCAATAAACGGGGCAGGGGAAGAGGAAGGGGAGGAAAAGAGCCTGAATGGAAGAAAGATAGCACTTTGGTCATCCCTGTTCCTCTCTCTAAAAGGCAGGTGTCTCTGCTCCAAGATCGTCTCAGAAAGAAAGGAAATCTTCAGATGAAAAAATAAACAAACAAACATAGATTGGGTATGATTCTGAGAGGAAAGTTCCAGAATCTATCAAAGATTCCACAGAAGAAGTTGCAGAGCAGAACATGAAGGAGAAAGATAATGGCAGAGATAAACCCGTGAGAGGCCTGCCGTTCAGAGAATGGTAGGAGGAGCAGTCTATTTCTCTCTCCCCCACATCACTGGAAGTCAGTGGGCTCTCCACCTGCTGGAGGCTCTTCCACCCTTCACTAGCCCGAAGGCTGCTGCTGCCAGTAAATACGGAGCTTCTTGACGACAAAGTACCAGGCTGCTGATGTCATTTGGATGATTTCCCATCACTGCAAACCTGAGCCAAGACAAAAGGGACATATTCTTTCTCTACCCATCATTCATCTTTGTCCTCACCAGGGGCTTCAGCCCTCAGTTTTCATCTTGTTCATTTCTATACCTACATTTCCCAACTCTGGCCCAGACTGCAGGAGCCAGAGGGGGCCAGAAGATCTGGGAGATCTGTGTGACCCCAGAGCCTGGACATTCTGGATGGGCTGCCTTTTAGAGAGAGGAACAGGGATGACCAAAGTGCTATCTTTCTTCCATTCAGGCTCTTTTCCTCCCCTTCCTCTTCCCCTGCCCCATTTATTGCTGTTAAGAGACAATCAACCCAGGCCTCAAAGGAACTGACTTACCTCTCAGTTGGTGCACCTTCCCTCCCAGACCTGGGTTTGATTTCCACCTTATAACTTGATACTTCATGTACATGTAGAAAATTATTTAACTCTGCCTCAGGGAACATGTTGACTAAATATGTGCATGTGAAAATGCTAACAAAGTTTTGAAAGATGGTAGAGTCTTAGTAACCTGGGGTCTCTAGTTCTTCCTAATGCATTATATGTCAGATCCCATCTGGGTCGCCAATTGTCGGGGCCTGGGACTGGCCAGGTCTGGCCAGGCTTATCTGATGTCCGGATGTGGACCACTTTTCCACCTTGCTCTGGAACAATTACCCTTAGGTGCCTGAGGGCTATTCACCTTAACAGAAGTAAGAGAGAGACAAATCATCTTTGAGGGAGAGAAAACAGTCTCAGTAAGCAAATGAATCTAGCAAGGCCTTGGGCAGATGCCCTGTAAGCAGGAGATGCGAAAGAGTCAGAGTAAGTGAGTCCATGAAAGAATAGCATGCACGCTGACTGCCTTCTCCTGCAGCTTCTTACAGATGTAATCTTGCATCACAGGTGTAAGGCACAGGCTTCTTGCACCACAGGTGTAGAGACTGCCAATCACTGATGCTCTGTCTTGTGAGCTCTCATGTTAGGAGAGCTGAATCCCTTCCCCATGCCCTTATCACCCTCGTTTACATTACCGAGATGATATCAGTGTTTCTTATGACTACATAGGATTCCGAGTTTAACTCTTGCTTCTCCTCGCCATGAGCTATATGGTCTGCTACGATTATATATAAGAGGCAGATACAAACACCTGTTTTTCAGTTAAACAGCCAGAAAGACTTGGATACATTTCATTTTGCTCTAACTAGTTTGGTTTACAGATATAAATCTCTTCTTGTTTTCAATATCATGATCTAATTCATTTCACAGTTATAGGCAAATCTGTTTGGACATGCTCTTCTATCTTCAGAGTTCAAAATTTGCAAGGATTCTAGAATTCCATAAGCCCTTTTAATTTACAGATACATGTCTTTCTTAAGTTCAGGGAATGTAAACTTCTATTTTTTAAATTATCTCTTTCTTATGCTTCTTTTCTACTACTGAAATGTCTATTAGAGATACTACATTTCCTAGAAATGTATGTGCCATTTCTTTCTTCATGACTTTTATCTCTTCATAGATGTTAACCATATTCTTCTATCTAATGCATTGTTTTAATGTAAAAATCGTGTTTTTAGCTTTAGCATTTAGGGGAGACAAGTGGGGGACTATATTTGAATCCATAACCTAAAATCTCTAATCCTTTTATTGTTTTTTGTTCTTGGCTTTACTCTGAAAGATAACATGTAAAGTACATAATCCTGAGTGAACTACTAAATCAATTTCTACATATTTATGTATGTATTTAATACAAAATAACTAAATTGTAATCAATACACAGATTTATATGGATAACAATCATCTTAGATGCTTCTATTATTCCCTCACAATGTCAATATCTCCCCCTGCCAAACTACCATTCTGATGTTAGACATAATTGAGGAGTTTTTCCTATTTTTGAATTTCCTATCGGTGGAAGCATACAATACGCACTCTTTTGGGTCTGACTTACAGAATTATGCATACAAGATTCATTCATGTTGCTCTGCCCAGTAGTAATTTACCATTGCTGTATTACTCCATTGTGAAAATAAATCATATATTAATAAAACATTAATATTTGTTCTAATGTTGATGAACATATAGGTTCATTTAAGTTTTTGGCTATTATGAGTAAATGTGCTGTGAACATTTTGTTCATGGTTTGTGGAACACATATGTACTCATTATTGTTGAGTAATTCTCCAGTAAAGTTGTTAGGCCATGGAAGATAGACATTTTCAACTTCGGAAGATATCACTAGTTTTCTAATGCGGTTGTATCAGTTTTTATGCTTACTGGCCATGTATAAAAATAACAATTTACCTACTATGTATTCTTGTATTTTTTTTTTTTTTTGAGACAGTCTTACTATGTCACCCTCGGTAGAGTGCCGTGGCATCACAGCTTACAGTAACCTCAAACTCTTGGGCTTAAGCAATTTTCTTGCCTCAGCCTCCCAAGTAGCTGGGACTCCACAATGCCCAGCTGTTTTTGATGTAGTTGTCATTGTTATTGTTTAGCAGGCCTGGGCTGGTTAGAAACAACCAGCCCCAGTGTATGTGGCTGGCACCCTAACCACTGAGCTATGGGCACTGAGCCTATTCTTGTTATTTTAATCAATTTTAATTTTTGTTTTCCATTAATTTTTTTTTAATGCAGTGTATTTTATGACATTTATGACCTTCTTTTCTTGGTGTTGAGACTCTTTCATGGGCTGTTATTATTTTGCTAACATGTTAGTACTTAGGCCCTTAATTTGAAGTTCTCTCAGTGACAAATTTTCAAGAAGTAGGAGCTGTTTTTACTCATGTGGACTATTAAGGGAAGTGAGCAGATCAAATGATTTCTTCTGAGGTACATGAGAGATATCACCTCACTCCCTTTCGTTTGGTATTCTTCTGTCTTAGAAACATGGAGAACTTAGTCTACATTAAGTCCATTTTAGCTTCGGCTGTCTAAGTGCACTGTCGGCTTCCTCACTGAGGGCATCAGATACGTGCAAGTTAAAGTCTTCCCTTCAATTTTCTTGAACTTCTTCATGAACCTCTAATTCTGCAGTTTTTTTGGGGGGGGGCAGGGCTGGGTTTGAACCCACCATCTCTGGCATATGGGGCCAGCGCCCTACTCCTTTGAGCCACAGGTGCCGCCCTGAAGCTCTAATTCTGGATTCTAAGTATCACTCATAGCCACAAGTGACAGAGCCACACTAGTCTTTCCACTTAACACTAGCAAACCTTTCATATCTACTAGGGCAATGTGTATTTCAGTTTTTCAGCAAGTTAGTTGTGCTGGCAAACCTGTCCCCTCCTCTCTCAAACATGTTTTATGTTCTACACGTTTTTCAGATGGCCTCAGAATTTCATTTTAATTTTTTCATTTAATATTGAGGAGAAATAGTAACATTTCTTCCACTTATAATTCATTCCAGTTCCCATTAGAATAAGTTGTTCTTTTCAGGGACAAATAAATGAATTGGTGTGATATTGAAAAAAAAGGTATTCCGAGCTACACCTTGTACTTGTTTGACTTCCCACATGACAACAAGCAAAATTGTTCATAAGTTCAAGTATATTTTGACAGCCAGAGAAGGATGTCAATTGTTAAGCACAAATGGTGAAATTTGTACAGTATCAGCCTAGGCCTTCTTGCTAGTGGCTGACTTTTTAATAATACTGTATTATAAACAAAATGAGGCAAATGTTAATCTCTGAAGCCACTTGAGGTTTTACAGCTTTCTGAAACCTATCATAAAATGTAGACTTGCTTATTTCCCTTGATATATGTTTTGTTTCTCAGTGTATGGATAGTTTATAAATCATCATATGTATTTGCAGAAGTACAGATGAATTATAATCACATATATTCCTTCTTTCCCTACATAATTCTAAGAATAATTTAACCAATACTTTTTACATGAATTTAAGATTAATTTTACTTGAAACCATTTTTTATTTAGAATATTAATTCAAGACGGTCTCTATTCTAGCCATCTCCCAAGAGTAAGAAATTCTAAATCATAAACACAAAAAGTTTAAACTATCCCAACCAGTCATATATTAATCACAGGATCAAAAATATATCACTGTATTTTAGAGCTTTGAAAGTAGAAAGTAAATATGTAAAGTAATAGTCTCAAGACAGAATGAAACCCTAAAGGTCATCTAAACTCAACCACCAGTTCATTGTTTGAATGTTCTCTGTGTTCTCAGTCAAGGGCTGAATGCTTCCAAAGAGCTCTCCGGAAGTATAACTCTCTCTACATTGAAACAAAATCCTGCTTCAGTAAATGGAAGAAAGAAACTCTGCTCCTAACTGTGCCTTCAGTACCAAACAGCACAGATTTAAATTTTCTTACCATGATAACATTATGTATATTTAAGAGTCATTCTCCAATTTTCCCTTTATTTTGCCTTTCTGGTTTATACCAGAAATTCTTTAATTTACTCCTCCTGTATCTCATACATTTGGAATGTATGTTTCCCTCCTCAATTGCAATCATTATCTTCTCTATACAGTCTAGTTTGAAAGGAAAAATAATGTGGGTATAGGTGTAAGTGTTCATAACAAGTATGCTGTGTACCTTTATTATCAACATTAGATAGTTTTTGAAGAAGCCTCAGCTTGAATAAACATTTTTAGCAAAATGCAAATACATAAATATATATACATATATATGAAGAGGGAGAGAGTTCGCTTGTGTGAAGATTATTACTAAAACAACCTAATCTGCTTTACATAATGTTGTTAAGGAACATTTCTACTTTTTTAAAATGAGTAGTTTGATAGTGGGATATTAAGTCAGCACTAGAGAATGGCAGGAAAGGATAGATTGAGAATAAAAAAAGTATAAAGGATGATTCTGGTGAATGCTCAGTAGAAGAGAAGCATAGAAAAAATCTCATTCTTCCTAGAGATTATTACTAAATTGGCCATGATAGTGAAAATATCCTGATGTGGTCTTGGACAGAATAGAGAAACAAGGTATTAAAAACTGAAATAAAGGCAATTGGTGTTATAAAGTAGCAAAGAACTAGGCTAAATTGTTTTCATGACCTAAAACTTTGTGAGATGTGGAACTTAAACAGCGATGAATTAGGATATTTGGTGGAAGAAATCTCTAGCATTACTGGGTTGAGGGTGCTGCATCTCTTAACTGCTTCTTAAAAAACTGCTCCTAAAAAAATGCAAAAAGACAAAAATGATTTAAAGATGGAATGTTTAAATGGAAGTGAGTAAAGTTTGGACATAGTGTCTCACGCCTATAATCCTACCTCTCTGGGAGGCCGAGGTAAGAGGATCTTTTGAGCTCAGGAGTTTAGGAACAGCCTGAGCAAAAGCAAGACCCTGTCTCCCCTAAAAATAGAAAAATTAGCTGGGCGTTGTGGTGGATGCCTGTAGTCCCAGCTACTCAGAAGGTTGAACCAAAGGATTGCTTGAGCCCGAGAGTTTGAGGTTGTTCTGAACTAGTCTGATGCCAGGCAGGGGACTTTAGCCCAGGACAATAGGGTAAGACTGTCTCAAAAAAAAAAAGGCAAAATGTAAAGATTTCAAAGATTCTCAGCCTACTCATGAAGAATAAGAAAGCAAATAGGAGAAAAAAATCAAAAGTATTGACAAGCAAACATTTAATATAAAGATTGATATGAATTCTATACAGCCAAGTGCTATTCATCAAGAAAATGGGAAAATTACCCTAATGCATTTAAGAAATCTTCAAGACTATCACAAGGCTAGGGGCCCCAAAGATTTCAAGGAAGGGGCCCAGGATATCATTACACCTTGAGTTTCACTGGCTAGGCCACCTTAAGCCTCTGTTCCCCACATTCTGGCAAAGTACTCTTCACTGCCCAGCGGTGGCACAGGTGGGCCAGGTGTGGTTTGGGTTGCTGCTCTGGAAGGCAAAATAAGTGAGGTTAGAAGCATCTTCGTAGAGCTAATTCTGCATGCACACAGTGCAAGAGCTGTGAAGTCATGTCTTCCTCCACTTAGATTTCGAAAGATGACTCAAAGAGCTTTGATGCCCCAGCAGAACTACCACCGGGACAAATCCATGCCACAAAGTCACCACTAAGGCATGTGATCCCAGTGAAGCCATGCGATCAGGGACACTGCAGAGAGCCCCCACTAGGGACAAGCTTAATGGGACCACGCAAGCAGGGCCGCCCCAAATGCCTGACCTGCAGAGCCATCAGTGTGGGACACCAGCCCGAGAGAGCCATAGGCACCAGGCTTTAACCTGTGAGAGCTGTGGTGTGGGTTGTGCTCAGAAAACCTACAGAGGTAGGGCCTCCCGGAGCCTTGGAGACCAAACCTCACACCAGTGTGTCCAAAGGTAGACATGGAATCAAAGAAGATTGATTACCCTCAACATTCTTTGAATGTTGTTTACCCTGTTGGGTTTGGGACTTACTTGGGATCTATTACTCCTTTTCAATTCCTATTTCTCTCTTTTATTTTTTTTTCCTATTTTTCTCTTTTAGAATAGAAATGCCTGTTTTTTGTCTATTCCTCTGTTGTATCTTGGAAGCACATAACTTGTTCGATTTCACAGGTTTACAGCTACAGAATGATTTGCCTCTGAATAAAATACACTCTTGCTTCTTACTCACATGATCTTTGGATGAGACGCCGGATGTGGAGTTTAGAGTTGATGCTGGAACAAAGTAAGAAAGATTTTTTATGGACTGAGTGGAAATGAATGTATTTTCTATGTGAGAAGGATGTGAATTTGAGGGCAGGGGCTGAATGCTATGGTTTGAAGGTGGCAACTCTAAAATTCAGATTTTGCCAATGTGACGTATTAAGAGGTGGAGCATTTAGGTAACGAAGGCTCCCCTTTCGTGATTGAGATTAAGAACTTCAAAGAAGAGAATTCATGTGCATTTAGCTCTCTCACCCTTTCACATTTTGGCAGTAAGGAGACAACATCTCATTCTTCCAGAGGACTCAGCTCCCACTAAAACAACTACACCAACCAGCACCTTGATCTTGGACTTCTCAGCCTCTCGAACTATGATAAATACATTCTCTTTCTGATGAATTATTGAGTCTCTGATATTCTATTATAGAAGCACAAAATGATGAAGATAAGCCATTTTTTATTACTTAATTTATGAGATAGTTAGAAACTTGAGGTTTTTTAAAGACAGATTACTATTCCTGCCCTCAAGAAATTTATCACTTCAAGTAAGAAATTAGAAGTTTCTTTTCTGATTGTATTTTCTTCGTTTATTCTTTATGTGGTTTTTGTTTCTAGTCCTTATCTTAAATATTGTTATTGTTATTAAATTTTAAGCCTTTTTTAATTTTGTGAAGGCAAAAAGTGAAAACCAAATAAACACATGTATATAGAGAGAGAAAATTAAAAAAAAAAAACTAAATTTATAAAAGTTCTAAAGAAAAACATAGAAAGTAAACCTTATGACCTTGGAATAAAAAAAATATTTCTTAGATGTGACATCAAAAGCAGAATTCATAAAATTGAAAATTGATAAATTGGATATTTTTCATAAATGTCATCAAAATTAAAATCTTTGCCCTTCAAAATATGCAATTGAATAATGAAAAGGCAAGACACTAAGATAAAATACTTATAACATATTTACCTAACAAAAGACCTATACCACAGTTAAAAAAAAAAAAAAGAATCCTTGTAACTCAATAAGATGCCAAATATCCTGAGTTTAAAAAAGAAAAAAAGGCAAAAGATTTGGGTAGATGTAAAAGAAGATATGAACATGGCAGGTAAGCAAATGAAAAGATGCTCAAAATTAGGAATTGTCAAGGAAAAGCAGGTTGAAGTCATGATGAGATACAAAGCTCTCCAAATGGCCATAATTGAGAGACCAAAAATTACCATATGTTAGCCAGGATGTGGAAAACCTGATCTCATTGGAAAACAATATTACAGTTTCTTGAAAACTTAAATTTGCCCTACAAGCCCATTCCTAGGTATTTGCTTTACAGAAATCAAAACATACATCCACCCAAAGATGGGAATGATCATGCATCATTATTCCTAATAGCTCCCAACTGGAAACAACCCAAACATCTATTGCCTGGTGAAAGGATGAACAAATCTGATATATTCATACAATGGAATACGTAGACAGTAAAAAAAAAAAAAAAAAATGAATGGATTGCTTTTAAATGCTACAACATGGATGAGCCTCGAAAACAAGCTTCATGAAATAGGCCAGCACAAAGGGCTGCAAGTATTGTATTATTTACATGGAATTTTCAGAAAGGTAAATTCATAGAGACAGAAAACACATTAATGGCGGCCTGGGGCTAGAACTGGGACAGGTGATTGCCTGCAAACAGACACAAGGGAACTAATTTAGCTTCATGAAAAGTTTCAAACGCTGGATTGTGGTACTGGCTGCACAACTGTATAAATTAACTAAAAATCACAGTCGTACCGTTATAGCAGATGCATTTTATGACATGCAAATTGTACCTCCATAAAGCTTTTAAAAAATAGATTCTCAAGGCATACAGAAAAGGGAGCAGTGGGCTGAGCTGTCTCTCATGCACACTTTGGTGATGGTGAATCTATGAAGAAATAAAAGGAAGTGATTATTATCTCAGTTTTTAATTTTATATTTGTCTCAAATTACCGTAGTGTTCACTATCCCATGGGTAAAAAGCATACTAACAGATGGCCCAAATTTCCTAATTTTGGAACCATCCATTCCTATGGGATTTCCTGCTTCCTGCAAAGTTTTCCATACTTAATTCCAGAAGTGCATGTGGCTGTCTCATTGGGCTCATAAACTGGACTCTCAGCCCAAACTTATCTTGTGGAATCAATTATGTTCCTTCTTTCATTGTCCAACTCCCTTTGTTGACATACATGTATGAACTATTATATAGAAATTTATATACCAATTATGTCATTTTAGTGATTCCACACATTAAATGCTCTTACGGTTGCATCTAAAATTATAATTATGATTATAATCATAAAGACAAATGGTTAAATCAATGCTAATTTAAAATTTTAATTTTTTTTTTTTTTTTACTTAGAATAACATGAAATGGCCCCTTAAAAACTTCATAAAGGAGACAGGAGAAAACTTTATTTAAGCATATTTAACAAATGTTTCCAGTTTTTTCAACAAAGGGCCTTGCATTTTTATGTTGCACTAGACCTCACAAGTTTGTGGCTGGCCATCTTGAAACACTTTGATTCAGACAACAGCACTCAGGTAGGACAAGCGAAGTCAGATACTGATAAGCAGAATGGCTCTCCCACTTTCTTGGTTAGACCTCACACCAGGGACTTGTGGTTAAGCCTGTTCCCTACATTAGCAGAGCGCAGGACAAATGGGAAGTCACAAATACCAACTATCAGGAGATGTACAACATGTTAAAAAACTCTTTTAAAAAGTGAAATATTTTCTGCTCTCTCACCTTAAAACAAATAATCCTTTGTAACTGGAAGGCCAGATGCAAATTTAAAATTCTAAGACTTCTCAGAATTCTGTTCCAGGCTGTGGATGTGGAGAGATGGGAATTAGCATTCCTGGCACGTAAGCCCCAGCTATGTCAGACTCCCACGTTCTTTATACCTGTAGGCTCGTTTCATACTAACAGGGCCTCATGCCAACATGTGTAGACACCACATCCCATACATTCAAGCTCTACCTACACCATCAAACACCCCTCCCCTTGCTTCTTCATGGATGTAAACACAAAGAGACTAAATACAAAAGCACACAGTGGGTAGCCATATGCAACAGTAGAACTTTGATCCACCATCAACAGCAAACTTCCCAGAAAACCTCCCCCCTCTTGGACAATAAACAGCCCTGGAAGCCAGCCTTGGAGGAAGCCAGAGCACTATCTCTAGTGAAAACCCAAGAAGCCAAACAGTAACTCCTATAATGATCAGCCCACAGGGTCCAGGACTTGACTTATTACTGACAGCTTCCTTAATTTTTGTCCTCACTTCCTGTTTAAGGCAAACCAGAGGGAGCCAGTCTTGTCCGCCTAATCAATCACATAGGCTACCTGCTCCTAATTAGCCAGCTCCAGCTTCTCCAGCTGCCCCAGGCCAATAGCCTTCTACTGAGGACACCCAAATCTTTCCCTTTGTATCCACTGTGAAGCTGTCCCACTGGTCCACCTGCCTCTGCACCTCTGCTCAACCCAGTGATGGGGGGCTGGCTCCTTTGCTCTAGAAAGCTCTGAAAAAGAGCCTTGGCATTTCTCATTTGGGTGGTCTGCTTTTAGCTTGGAAATATACAAATACCTGATCAAATTTTAAGAGTGTAAGAATAGGCTCACAGCAGCCAGATCATACATGAGACTAACATTACCCACATCAATACTGTGGGAATTTTACCCTTGAATCCTTTAAGAACCTTTGTAAGGAAGTATCTAATGAAATTCAAATCATCAAACGTGTGCAGAAAGAACTGAACCCTTTGTGTTCAGATCATCAGACCTGTTTGGATGGTCCAAAAGGCTGACAAATGCATTTAACTCCAGAGTTTTTTTTTTTTTTAATTTTTATTTTTCATAACTCCACTTTTTCTAAGGTCATACTTGTATGGAAAACCTGAGAAATTAATGAAAGGCGAGGAAAGATTTTCACAAATTAGTCGTAACTTCTGGAGCATTATCACCACATGACAGAATGAATGCGCCGTGCCCTGCAATGTGCAATAAAGTGGTGAACGAGGTGGCATCACTGCTCCCTCTGATCATGAAACACAACAAATCTCTCACAGTGAGCCACCCAGAATGGAGTTATGTACTTCCATCTTCGCTAACATCTTCAAAACCCAGCCTAGTAAAGCAGCGATCAGTACATACTTTGCCCAGGAAACGCAAGCAAACAATTAATGTATCTTCCAAAAGGAGAGAAAGTCTCAGAATTATTTTGGAGATTGTTTTTAACAATTCCTTTGAGAATTAAAAGCTGAAATATGAAGATATATTCAATCTCCAAAAATCAACACAACCATACATTTTTAAAAACTATATAGATGTATTATATCCCACCCTTTCCCCTGCAACCTGCTCGCATGTTAACCCACAACACAGTGTTTTCTGATGCATCCTGTCAGGTACCCTTTTTCTATTTGGCGGTTAAATTATCTTGAAGAACACTGGGCTTTGCTAAAAGTTCATCATTCCCTAGGTAAAATCAGGTTTGAATACGGATTGCAAATTTTGTCCCTTCTGTGTTACTGTATGTGGACCAACATTAAAATCCTAACTGCCTTTATGAATGTACTGACATGAATAAGACAGAAAAGTTGCAAGTGTTTAAATCCCAGTAGTTGGGACTGATGTTTCAGGATCTGGTAAGGCAACACGTCATATTCCCGCCCCCCCTTACTTTTATATAAATCTTATTCTCTTAGAAGTTAGAAGAGGAATGTTAAGCTTAACATCAAAGATAGATTACACTTAAAAAGGAACATTTATCAGAGAAAATATTAATTGGTTGCTGGAAAGCATAGCTGTGAGAATAAAGGAATCCGGGGTGAAATGAGAGATAAAAGCTAGAAAACGCAGCTAATGAACGATGGAATTTCCTGTGATGCGTGTGGGCCTTGCACGCCTGTGTACATTTTCCCAAAATGTCTAAGACGTTTAGATGAGCAACAGCACGTCATTAGCTTTGCCAGGCAAGTTTTACCTTTGCCTTTTCTGGTTTGTGGGAGGTGAAACCTTTTTTCCCCTTATCCTCCTGAAAAAGTTCTCTGTTCTGCTCTGCGGTGCAGAATGCCCACGCTACTGCGCATGCTCTGAGGAGTTACCGCGCCCAGTCGGCTGGTAAAGTGGGCTAAGATGCGGGAAGAGAAGCAAAAAGCATGAAGACCACTTTTTGTCCACCCAAACAACCCCTCGATCCCCTAGAAGCACATATAGGAATTTTAGCAAGGCTCACTTGGCCCTAAGACAACATATAGGACCCTAAGGAACAGTGGGGTGGCCTAGTGGGCGTGCAGACTCGCAGGACCATGACCTGTTGCAAGTTCTCAGGAACGGGGAGCGGACAGATGAACACCAATGATTCTTCTTATTACTTTCTGAATCTTTCCCTAATAAACACCCCCAAAAGGAATTAGAGATCAGAGAGCTACACACGATCGAAATAAGATAAGTTACTTCCTTTCCTCCATTCTCCTTTCCCCAAACTCCAGATCAACTACATTGATACAGCTCCCCTCAAAATGGGGAGCCCAAATTATTCAAGAGACTTTTACCTTGCCAACCTGCCCTTTCTGTCTCCTGCATTCATATAACTAGTTTCACTCACAACCAAAAGAATATTCAGTATTGATGAAGAGAAAGAAATAACAATATCGATAATATAAGTAGTGATTAAAAGCGTGCACTCTGGAATCAGAAGATTGGGGTTCAAATCTTTGCCCCACAACATGTAAGCTGAATGATTACAAGCAATCTGCTTACAAACTCTCTAAACCTCAGTTTTTTTAATCTATAAAATGGGGACGATAATATATTAGTCTATCCGGGTTTTGATAACAAGAACAACTACAAAAAACTACATAGACTCATCTTGGGGCCCATAGCACAGTGGCTACAGAGCCAGCCACATACACCAAAGCTGGCAGGTTTGAATCTGGCCTGGGCCAGTTAAACAACAATGACAACTGCAACAAAAAGAAATACCTGAGCTTTGTGGTGGGTGCCTGTAGTCCCAGCTATTTGGGAGGCTGAGGCAAGAAAATTGCTTAAGCCAATGAGTTGGACGTTGCTGTGAGCTGTGATGCTACAACACTCTACAGAGGGTGACATAGTGACACAGTCTCAAAAAAAAAAAAGTGCATAGACTGGGTAGTTTAAAAACAATATCTGAGACTCTCAGGCATCCTGGGAGATGGAAGGAAGGATTCTTTGAGAACCCCAGTGAGTGAGTCCTGATTATGAATTGCAGTGCAGACGTGAACACTGCAGCAAAGCGGGGACATGAAATTACTAGGGAGCCATGGTTCCCTGAGGCGGCAGTGTCACTGTCACGGTGGAAGCTTAATTCAAAAGCTCTCCCTCCCATCACACCAAGGCGGTAGGTGCTGGGATTTACTAATGAACAAACATAGTATCTGAGCTTGGGTCATTTTTCAGGAGAGTTAGACAATTAAGAAAGTAATTACTGGGCAGCGTGATGAAGTCCTAATAAAATGTCACTTCTCATAAACTACCTTACTGTGTCAACAGCATTCACATCAATTTACATAAATTGAAATAAAGACCAAAGGCAGTTCTTTGGAGACAGTTCCAGCTAGTCAAGTAATGAGAAGGTGGAGAGATTTTTAGAAACAGCAGGAAAAAATGTGTAAATATCTTAAGATGGAAGAAATGATGGTGTATTTCAAAACAAGGAAAAATCCAAGGAGGTCAGTGTGTAAAAGCAAGGGGTAGAAGGATTCAAGGATTTAGTGTTCTAATTCTTATCTATTTATTTGCAAAACTCAGATTTATAGCCTGAAAATATAAAACTAACTCTCACTTTGGATCTCAGATGTGTGCAGACCTGCCCAAAGGACTTGCAGCCAGTGTACCACGAGCCATGGAACAAATGCTCTAGCAAGGTCCGTAGGGATGAAAGGTACAAAAAAAAACAGTGAAGTGTCTACCTCGAATTACTTTGTCCCATCTGTTAGACTCATATCTAGCCTTCTGTAGAGAATGGGTCCGGAGAGTACTAAGAAACTATTTATTAAATTTAAAGGACACAGATATAGGGGCCCAAAACCTATATGGGGTTCATTCTAAAGAAATGATAGCCCAGATATGAGACCTGAAGTAACTTGTCTTGTTCAAACACATGACGTCTTTAAGAAGACATCACAGCGAGAAAGACTCTACTTTCTTCCCCATTCATATTCTGGCAAATCAAATGCAGTTGATCGTTGGAAATTTATTTGCAGGAATTTGGGGCCCTGGCCTCTGCACAGTGGAAAGTCTGTGTATAATTTTGAACCCCCCCCCAAACTTAACCACTAATAACCCACTTTTTACAGGTAAAGTCAATTAATATATTGTGTGTTACATATATTAGGTACTACATTCTCACAATAAAGAAAGTTAGGGAAAAGAAAATGATATTAAGGAAAAGAAAATGCATTTACTGTTCCTTAAGTGGAAGTGGGTCATCATGAAAGTCTCCATCCTGATCGTCTTCACACTGAATAGGTTGAAGAGGAGGAGGAAGATGAGAGGGCTTACTGTTTTTTTGTTTGTTTTTGGCCGGGACTGGGTTTGAACCCACCACCTCGGTGTATGGGGCCAGCACCCTACTTACTCCTTGAGCCACAGGTGCCACCCAGAGGCAGAAGCAGAGCTGGAAGAAAATCTGCATATGTGGGCCCAGGCATTTTAAATCCACATTGTTCAAGGCTCAAGTGTAACATGGTCCTTTAGAATTAGTGTGAAGAGCACACATCAGAGAGATTAAGGATTTGAACAATTTCAACAGTATAATAAATCTCCTTTGAGAGCCATCATCAAGAAATAAAAAGAGCCATTCCAGGGTTAAACATGGGCAAGAAGGAATGCTAATCTCAGCCAGCAGTTGTCAGGGACCCTGTCGTGGCATAAACTCAACCTCATAGCAATGATTGAAAGAACACGTGGGTCATCAAAAGTTCTATTTTCATCAGATATTTAGAAAATGGAAAGGCAAGTCACAGAGTATGCACCATACAGATATTAGAAAAAGGATTTGTAAATAAAATATATGAAGAATTCCTACAAATCAATAATGAAAAATGAATAACCTAGTTGTTTTTAAATAGACAAAGTTGTGAACAAATATCTCCCAAAAGAAGGAATTTAGCAGAAGAAAACACCAATTAATTTTCTTAGAAAATTCTTCTCTTCCCTAAAATGAATGCAGTAAACATCATAAAGCATGGTTTATGCTGTTAAATTATTGTTTTGCTTCTCTTTGAGATTCAGTTCATAGTTCCTGCGTACTTCTGAATCATCTGTGTTTGTAACTGTTGCAAAAGGTAAGTAAAGATTATTCCATAATAGTAAATCGGTATGATGCATTTAAATTTGCTTAAGTACACATCTAGATATAACATTTATAAACAGCATTACTAATTCTTTACCCTGGCAACTAGACGGACGTTGAACGTCAGAACTGAAAAAATACACATATTTTGTATACATATTTAATAAAGTTAAATTAAACTTTGAAAGATTAAATTAAAAACTTTAGCTTAATTTACATAATCTGTTTTATAAATTTGATGTCATTGATTATAATTTAATGAATATAATTTAATTTTTAATTAAATGGATAATTTGATGACTTCCAAGAGTCTTATAGTTGAGTCTTTGGGGT
>CAUYRH010079380.1:0-12674 GCA_963574655.1 Perodicticus potto
TTCCATTACAGTTTTCTTTTTAAAATTTAATTTCAGCACAAATGTATATATGCTAAAATAATATTTGTTTAATTTGCATGCTATTGAACTTTATTAAAATGCTATTATCCAATATATAGTTTCCTGGGGTTTTCACTTTTCTTTTTCTTTTTCTTTCTTTTTTTTTTTTTTGAGTAGCAATATTTTATTTTTCTTTTCCAGAGAAGAAATGGTAAAGCCAATTTATTATTTTTGTGCATTTCCTTAAAAGCTTGGTTCAAATCTTCAGATACTTTAATGTCCTGAAACATTCTAGTAAGCTTATTTACATAATCTGCTAGCATACCAACTTCTCTTAGCCACTCTACCCTATTTTCTTCAATTTCACTATCAGCAGAGATGTCTAATATAAGACGTCATGTCAAATGAGCTTTATGATACCTCGTAAAAACATCTTTGTTTTGTACATATTTAAGTACCAAGAGCACTTCTTTAAGCTTTGCTTCAATCTCTTCAGAGGTTAGTTTTTTGCTTAATGGTGTTTTTCTTAGCAACATGTCACAGTAATTGGCAAGCAGCTCAGGGCATTTTGATTCAGGCTGAGTTTTCAGCCCCACCCCCTTCTGCTTCAAAGGTAATTCAACTTTAAATATGGTAGCATCATTAACAACTGCTTTATATGCTTTATCTCTTGCCGTAAGAAACTGTGGATCATCTTGAAAAGCTTCTTCGATGAGTTTACTAAATCTATTAAATAGTGTAAGTAACTGCTCAACATATTTCTCAGAGTCAGTAGTAATAGTTTCAGCCGCTGCTACCATATCTGCCAGACCAACACTAATGATATGTTCCTCCAAGTCTTTCAACATTGGCTCTATCCCATTGGGAACTTTGTCCATCAATGAAAACATTAAATGTAATTTTTCAGTTTCATTTCGCTTGATCATGCCTTGGCATTCGGCTAAGATAGTCTCCTTAAATGATGTCACCAGGGCATTCACACAGCATTCCATAAGTGCTTCAACAGAGTTACATTCTTGTTTTGTTTCTAAATAACGTAGTGCTCGTTTTTCTTTTTCTTTTAATTTAGTATCTGCATATTTCATATAATTCTGTACACCATTTTGTTGTAAATACGAGGGTGCCTGCGTTCTATAAAATCTCTCTGTAGAATTCAAGTATGCCTTCTCAAAATTGTT
This sequence comes from Perodicticus potto, assembly GCA_963574655.1. Lineage (NCBI taxonomy): Eukaryota > Metazoa > Chordata > Mammalia > Primates > Lorisidae > Perodicticus > Perodicticus potto. Next base: position 1,179 of record CAUYRH010079380.1, read on the forward strand.
CCTATAAATTTGAAGCTTATCCTCAGGATTAGCATAAGTTAACATAAGATTCTCTTACTCCAATGACCAGCTGTGAATCAAAGCTTCTCCCAGTCTTTCAGGATGTACCAGTTTCATTGCACTATCTTGGAGCCTGTTCTTTATATTTGAAAAGATTGACTCATTCCATGTATCAAGCATAAGTTTTCAAACAATACTGTCTTCCACATTTGATTTTTTATTGCTGCCCTGTTTACCCATTAAAGTAATCTCTAGTTGACAAAAAGGTTTCGGTAAAATACCACATTGTGTAAAGAATTTTCGCCATTCAACAATATATGCTTTTAGCAAAGCTGTATCATCTTGATGGCTCAGTACTCATGTTTGTGCTTGCTTAATAAACTCGAGAATGTCTTCTTTTAAAGCCTGATGGATTTTTCCTGGGCCTTTATCATCCCAGAGACATACTGTATGCATGTTCGAAAACAGATCAAACCGCTGCTGTTTTGTAACGGATTCCTGGCGTATAAGCTTCAAAACAATTGGGCGCATGAAGTCCCATTTGTCTTCAAACTGAAGAGAACCTTTGTTCTTTAACAGATTAGACGTCGCCATGTTCCTTCAACTTAGACTCTCACTAGACGACGCGAGACTTCAAGGAGCTGGCGGTCCGGCCACAGGCAGAGGCCAAGTCCCCCGGGCCTACGGGCCCGCGGCTGTGCCGGGGATGTGGTGGGCGCCGCAGTGGCGCTGGCCTAGTCCAGAGCTCCCCCACCTTCCTCAGTCTTTCCCGCTACATGGTCACCGGCGCTTCCCCGCACATAAGAGCTCATGCAAGCGCTCCGGGAGACGGGAACGGCGAATGGGGAGGAGGTAACTGGAGCCGAGCTGACTTGGAAGAGGAAGCATCGGCCTGCAGACCTCCCCCACGCCTTCGGGTTAGCCCTTGTGGTTGCTTCCGCAATGTGCACCGGCAGCGAATTTAGCCTGATTCAGGCCTGGCAGCTCAGGGACCACGGCCGCCTCACGTCCTCTTGCTTATTTTTTATGATTTTTCCCTCAGCGGTTAGCAAGCCTCTTTCTTGGTAAATGGCCCCATGCACATGGGCTGTAGCCAAGGCATACTGGCTGTCGGTGTAGATATTAACTGTCTTGCCTTTTCCCAAGGTTAAAGCTTTAGTAAGGGCTATTAATTCTGCTGCCTGTACTGATGTTCCTTGGAGTAGAGGACTTGCCCATATGGCGTCAGATTCTGAGACCACTGCCGCCCCTGGGTACCTGTAGCTGTTCTTGAAGCTACTTCCTTCCTTGAACCAGGTTACTTCTGCGTCTGGTAGCGGCTGGTCTGTCAGGTCTCGTAGGGTATTGTGGACCTGGGCTAAGATATTTGTACAGTCATGCAAGGGTACCTCTGCATCTGGGTTAGGGAGCAAGGTGGTGGGGTTGAGAGAGCTGCTGGGCAGGGAGGGGATTCTCAGTGGGTTTAACAATAGCCCCTGGTAGTGAGTCAGGTGGGTGTTGCTGATCCACCAATGGGGGGGTTGTTTGAGCACTCCCTCAATGGCATGAGGGGTGGTTATTAGCAAGTCTTGCCCCAGGGTTAGCTTATCTGTGTCCTTGACTAACAAGGCAGTGGCCGCAATGATGCGCAGGCATGGGGGCCACCCAGCCAAAACGGGGTCCAGTATCTTTGATAGGTATGCAACTGGATGGTTCCAAGGCCCTAAGGCTTGGGTTAGCACTCCCTTGGCTATTCCTTTGTTCTCATTAATATACAGACGGAAGGGCTTGGTGATATCTGGAAGGCTTAGGGCAGGGGAAGAGAGGAGAGCGGCCTTCAGCTTCTGAAAGGCCTGTTTTCTGTTCTCCATCCACTGGAAGGGCTGCCCTTCCTTTGTGGCCTCATACAGGGGCTTCACTATTTCATCAAACCCAAGAATCCACAAGCAGCAAAAGCTGGCTGACCCTAGACACTTTCTTACTTCTTTTCTGGACGACGGGGTTGGAATTTTTAACACAGTCTCTTTCCATGCGTCCGAGAGCCATCTCTGCCCATCTTTTAAAACATAGCCCAAGTAACTTACAGCTCATTGAAAAATCTGAGCCTTTTTTGCTGATGCCCGATACCCAAGGTTTTCAAGGGTGGTGAATAGGTTCCCTGTCTGCAGTTTTGTTCACTGTTGGCTGCTATCAGGATGTCATCTATGTACTGAAGGAGACTTAAGTTGGGGTGTTGTCTGCCGTACTCACTCAGATCTTCATGTAATGCCTCATTGAAGATGGTTGGGGAATTTTTGAACCCCTGCGGCAAACGAGTCCAGGTCAGTTGTCTACTAATGCCTTCTTCAGGGTCACTCCATTCGAAGGCAAACATGGCTTGGCTCTGTGGTACTAATGGCAGGCTCAAGAAGGCATCTTTTAAGTCCAGCACCGTGTACCACACCTGGGGGGGAGCTAGGGAGCTCAGGAGTTTATACGGGTTGGGTACAGTCGGGTGTATGTCCATTACCCGTTTGTTGACTTCTTGTAAGTCCTGCACTGGATGGTAGTCATTGGAGAGGAGTTTTTTACTAGTAGCAGGGGGGTATTCCAGGCTGATTGGCAGGGAACTAGAAGCCTGGTCTTCACAAGGTGTCGGATATGGGGCATAATCCCCTTCCTGGCCTCCGGGGTCATAGGGTACTGTTTCACTCGGACTGGCTCTGCACCGGGTTTAAGATCCACTGTGACTGGAGGCCTGTGAGCCGTCAAACCTATTCCCCCTGTTTCAGGCCCAGGCCATTGGGTGGCTCTGGAGCCAAGCAGTTATGTCAGCCGATTCTGGTCTGGGCTTCTGGTGGAGTTTGTACTCGTTCTCCAGCCTAATGGTCAGAATGTGTAGAGGGTGCCCTTCCTGATCTGTGATTTGAGGCCCTTCCTACTTAAAGGTTATTTGGGCTCCAATTTTGGTTAGCAAGTCTCAGCCAAGTAGAGGGTATGAGCAGTCAGGGATGACCATGAAAGCGTGGGATACTTGTCCCGTACTTAAGTCCACTGTTCTTCGGGTAGTCCATGAATATTGTTTTATCCCTGTGGCTCCCTGTACCCAGGACTTTTAGGGGGTCAATTGGCCCTTGTCTGTGATGAGAACTGAGTGTTGAGCCCTGGTATCCACAAGGAAGGTTATTGGAGTCCCCTCCACTTTAAGGGTTACCCAGGGTTCAGGGAGGGGTTCTGAACCCTGACGCCTCTAGTCACTGAGCTCTCCTAGTTCCAGGACATGAGCAGGGTCATGGGGGGGGGGCTTCGTCTGTGGTTTCTTGAGGCACTCTCTCGCCCAATGCCCTGTTTCTTTATAATACACACACTGATCTTTCCGTAATCTGGGGTGCTCCCCCCCCCCCCGGTCGACTCCTTACCTCATTCCGCAGCCAGCCTCATCAGCTGCCATTCGCGCTCTTCTGGCGTGTGTGCAGTTGAAGCTAGGAGGATTTTGGCCAGATCTTGAGTCTGCTTGCTGCAGGCTCGTGCTTGTTTTTCCTCCAGGGTTTCTCTGTTGTTGTAGACCCTCTCAGGTACTGCAAGCACATCTTGTAGAGACTTTTCAGCTAACCTATCTATTCTCTGAAGCTTTCTCTTGATGTCAGGGGCTGATTGATTTACAAAGGCCATTATAACAGCGGCTTTGTTTTCTTCCACCTCTGGATCTTTAGGCATGTTAAGTATGAAACGCCTCCATATTCTCTCTAAGAAGGCTGCTGGGGATTCAGTTTTTTCTTGTTGAACATTCCCTACCTTGGCTAGATTAGTTGGCTTATGAGCTGCTTTTCGGAGACCCCCCCCCAATCAGAGTCTGGCTGTAGACCCAGAGCCTCTCCTTACCTTCAGGGGTGTTAAAGTCCCAGTTTAGGCGAGTTACTGGGAATGATCCATCTATTAAAACTTGATTTGTGGTAGGATTCCCATCCTCACCCAGAATGGACTTTCGAGCCTCTAACTGGATTCTTTATCTTTCTTCAATAAACAGCACTTGCAGCAGCTGCTGACAGTTGTCCTCAGTAGGTTGATGAGTAAAAAGGATAGAATCTAGGAGATCAATAAGGGCTGTGGGTTTTTCTGAAAATTTGAGGTTTTGCATTTTCCAATTATACAAATCACTAGTGGCAAAGGGCCAATAGTAAAGGGGTTGATCCCCATCATCATGAGGGGGTCACAGCCTGGAGGGGCAAGGCAGTAGAGTCAGCAGCTTGTTGACTCCATGGTGGCTGCTCCCATTGAGCCCTCTGTCTAGTGTAGGGTGGGCTGCCTGCCACTCCTCCTGCAGCCTCTGATTCCCCTGGGTGAGGTTGCCCCACCACGATGGTTTAAAAGGAGGGCAGTATGGAGGGGGCCACAGAGACTCCTGATCCATGCCTCCTTGTAAAACAGGGCAAAGTGGCGAGGAAGACTTGGGGAGTTCCCTGGGAAGTGCCTTGGGGAGTTCGAGTTCCCTGAGAAGTGCTTTAGGGAGTTCCCTGGGAAATTCTTTAGGGAGTTCCCTCTCCCGAACTGCAAGAATAGTATCCATGCAGGATTTTTCTTGCCCTATGGGCAAGATAACTTTCAACCAGGCAGGAGGGTCTTCCACCAGGTCCTACCAGGTGGTTATATATAGGACCTGGTCAGGGTAGCCAATCCGTGGTCGACATACAATGTCTTTAACCTGGAAAATAATGGGGAGGTGGAATGTTCCTTCCGGAGGCCATCCCACGTTGAAAGTTGGCCATTCATTTCTGCAAAAAAGACTTAGCTTATTTTTCTTAACCACAAGGCCCAAGTTTTGGGCCTGTCCTTTGAAGTCCTGAAAGTGATCTAAAAAGAGAGTTAGGGGGGTTGTCTGTGTCTGCCTCATGTTATTCATCAAAGTCGTCAAAGTCGCCCCATTACAGCTAGCCAAATTAACACAGCAACAACACACAATCCACAACTCACACAAAGAAATAGTCCCCTGGGATTCTGCATCTGGAAGAAAAACAAAGTGGGACAATGGCCTCACGCTGTGCCATGGGAGTGACCCGCTACGTCCACTTAAAAATACCAGAGGAATTGAGCCCACTCCTCCTGGGGATTCATTGTCCCAATCCGGAGGGGTCATATCCCTTACCAGAGGGGCCAGAATGTCTTCCACTACCCCCAGCCAGCTGGCCTCCAGTGCATCTACCTTGACTTCCTGCCAGCTCTGCAGATTAAGACACTAGATCAACAAAAATACACACGACTCACACCACAACAGATAGACACTTACCAACACTTCGAGTCAGGATACTCGGGGATCCTGGACGAGCCCCCAAATGTAGTGCCCAGATCATGTAATCCCCAAAGACCACCAAGGAGACATACTCGATGCAAAAGCAAAAGAGCCTTTATTCAAGCTCGAGCCAGGCCTACAGAGTACCCAACACAGTGGGAGCATTCTGAGGGTCCCAGTCTCTGGGTTGCGGGGGTTTTATTGTGGTAATGGGGGAGTGGCATGAGGGGCATGGGGGACTTCAGGAGTGCAGGGAGTATGATTGGTTATTTTTAATGCTCCTTGGCGCTCATTGGTGAGGCCTGTGTCAAATGGATAATCTCAGCTTGGGTCACCTGATGGGGCGAGTGCCCTGCCTAGTCCTGATAGGCTAGGAATGAGAACAAAGGAGCCCTGAGATGGCGGGCTATTCTTGGGAACAAACGAACTCTAAGATGGCGGCTTCTTACAAGATGGAGTTACTTTTATTCTTTCAATATATATCGTCTTCCTTCTACTAATCACTGTGAGTAAGGTCCAATGGAGAAGGCCAAAGGAACCCCAATTTCATTTTCTTTCCTCCTCTTCAGCACCCCCTTCAGCATGTAGGCCTTGAAGAAATGGGTTGTTAAACAAGGATTGTTAAAAAAATCCCCTGTAGAGACAGAGCTGATTAGCCCAGGATGCAGAGCCTTGTAAAACCACATCTGGCTCCTGTTTTAATTGCTCGGCCCCAACCCCCTCCCTATAGATCTGACCTGGCCTCTTGTTCTGTAAACTGTTTTGCATTAGGAATTCCAACCCCCACCCCAACTGAAAGAAGAGTATAAAAAAACCACTACCTCTGTAATGCCTTGCCGAGAATTTGGGATATGAATCCATCTTCGTTGGCTAGCCAAAAAGGACCCCATACCTAATTTGAACTCAATGTCCTAGCATTTTCTCTATAATTCCACTTGCATTGGGTACAGCACAATCTGTGCTGGTGGATTTCTGACATTCATTATGTACAAGGTAACCCTCTATTCAGCATTCCCTACCCTGGCCACAGATGAATGGACTGAAGTTGACCATTGTACTCAAGGTAGACCACTCAGAGTTCCTTTACTGGGAAGCTGGTATCAGGACTCAGCTTGAGTCAATCTCTCCAGGTGGCTGAACATGGATCTTGAAACATCAGTTGTTGCCTAAGGACCAGAGGAAGATGTTCTGTAGGAAGAGAAGGATGACAGTGACACTCAGACAAGCAGGAGGGAGAGAGAAGTGCTCCCTTGAGCACCCTGGTATGCTCCTACTTCCTCCCAAAGTCCCCTGATGGTTTGACTTAGAATAGTGATGACCAGATTCACCATTAGCAGTTTATTCAAGCAAGAATGCTTTTTCTAAGAAAGGAAATATGATTGTAAAAACAACCACCTCTTTTGATCTGACATTAAGAAAATTATAGTATTCAGTAGTATAGCCATTAAAAAGGATAATCCTTATAAAAGATTCCTAATAATCTGGAAAAAGGCTTAGGTTATAATGTAAAATTTTTAAAAATCAGAAAAAATATTGTATATTTATAGTATGAGCTTAACCACATTAAAATTTTTATAAAACTATGTGTAAAAATGCATATAAAAATAACTCCCAAATATTAACACTGGCTATCTCTCTGCTATTTTATACTTTTCTTTATTTTTCACAATTTTTTCAAATAAGCCTAAGTTTCTTTTTATATTAGAAAAACCCGATTTTATTTGCAAACATTTTTATAGTGCCTAGCTTTGTCCATTATTAGCCGAATTGTAATTTAAAACAAAATCCACTGGAAGATCACAGAACCCTAATGTTGCAAGGATCTTACAAATTCTATAGTACAGTGTATTAAATATTTCTTTCAGGTTATACATATCTTGAGAATGTGATAGAAACTGATATTCTTTTCAGAAAAATGTATGTATATAAATATCAGTTTCTTTAGTTGTGAGTTACAAAAAAATCCCTGTGACATAGGCTTAGATTATCAAGAAAATTTATCGATTCAAGTAACCAAAAAGTCCAGTAGTATTTTCCAGGTGAGGGGTGATCTGCTAACTTAACAATGTCACAGAGGCTCAGCTTATTTTTCCCTATTTCTGTTTTTCCTTCCCCAAGTTCAATTTTATTCTAAGACTGCCTCATCTTTGAGTCCCTGAATGGTTTTCATAAACTCCTGGAGTTTCACACTTAATTATGTCCAACAAGAAAGGAGACTCTTTTCATTAGTATTCTCAGTAAATATCATCTGATTTTCAACCTCACTGGTCAAGCTGTTATTTGCCTAGCCCCGTTCAATCACTGTGGCCAAAACATTGAATGTACTTTTCCTATATCATGCATTCCTCCCAACTTCCTCCCTCCACCTTCACCTCCTCTATAGAAATGGGACTTAATGTCCTGGTGTTCCTAGTTCATGCAGTCCTGGCATCTCAGGCTAGACATTTGTCTATTCTAAAAAAAAAAAAAAAAAATGAAGAGGCACAGAAGATTGGTAATCCTTTTAAATCACTCCAAGTGACACCCAGGTGGATGGATGAATGGAGTACTCAAAGTTTTGTGAAATGATTTTGGTGACTGTGAAAAATGAGCATAGCTCAAGGTTGAGGACAGTGAAACCTGAACAAGAAGCTCACCTCTGATGTTCTAACTCCTGAATTCATTTATCTGGATGAAGCTCTGATTTTTCATCAGGATGACCCTGTTGTAAGTTCACATGGACACTTTCTGGAGAGCTGGAATCACTACTTTTTCAAATAAATAACAATAATAGCAAACATGTTAATCATGGTGGTAGAAGTGATGATGATTTATTATGATAAATAAATCTGTTAGTCTGTACTATTTGGCTATGGAAACAGAAACATTGCTCAAACTAGATTAAGAAGAAAAACAGGTATATTGGCTCACTTACCTGAAAAATCCAGTCACAGTTGGTGCCCACATTTTGCATCTTTAGCTGTCTGATGGCTCTATACACAACCTCTTGGGTAGGTTTGATTATTGCTGGCAGATTGAGAATGATGCTTTGAGCTTGCTTACCTCAATGGGTGGTGAAATTGTTCTCAGGGCTAGAGTACCAGATCTGGGGAAATGATCTTGAATTTAGATTTTGACACATTGAATTAGTGATGCTTAAGAGACCTCAGGGAAAGCATTAGTCCCTTCTAAAGAAGGGACCTATAAGCCAATATTTGAAAGATGAGATGAGCAGCTTTATAGGAGCACCAGAAGAGAGGGAGACACATTCTGGGCAAAAGACTCAATCAAGACCAGACTTCCATAATCAGCATCAAAGGACCTGAGAAAAGACCTGTGTGGCTGGTGGGCAGTAAACAAACAATGGAAAGAGTGGCACGGACTGACACAGCATGGGTAAGCAAGACAGATTTCCAATGGAGACATGTAGAACTTCACAACCCTTGGAGACGGAAATCTTCCTCCCTGGAAGCGTGGGTGGAAAGGATGATCACAGTTAGACTCTTTAGAACAAATCACTATCCCAATAATGCCAGAGAATGGGATCTTTTAATTGGCTATCTCTAGGATTTGCAATTATCCCAGGGATGGAAAGGGTGTGAGGGACTGCTCACCACTTGTGTTCTCTATGGGAAAGACTAGTTACATTATTTTATAAAAAGGGATGGGCAGAGGGGAGAGGGCTAAGCAATGTGGGGCAGGCAAAAAAATGCCCAATCTAAACCTCAAAATTGTTTGCTGATTCATAATAATGATGATTATGGTGTAATAACCATACCTTACATTTTATTGGTTGATAATGATGTTCTATAAACTAGGCTGAGCACTTTTCTTATATTATTTCACTTAAGACAGTGATGTTTTGAGTTAGGTGTTCTTATTATCCCCACTTCAAAGAAGAGGAAACTGAGGTCCAAAGAGGTTAATTAATGGCCTGAAATCACGCAGCTGGTAACAGGAACAGAACTAATGCCCACGTCTATTTTTTTTTTTTTGGATTTGGGAGGCATATGTATATGAATATATATATGTATACAGTAACTTTCTTAGAAAGATTCCAAAATCTCTTTTACTCAGCTTTCAGCAAGACCTCTGTGAACAAGTCTAGAGTGTGGAGGCAGTGAAAACATGCCTCTCTGATCTTTGGCTGTCTCAGCTCCCACGCTGTAAACGTCATCAGTACTTTAGTGTTAAAGCCACAGTACCGTGGGCTGCTTCCAGCTGACAACTGAGGTTGACTAAGACCTAAGACAAGACTGTTCCTGGGAGACATCGGGTTTCTCCGAAAGGTGACTTTGGTTCAAGGACTTTCCATTGGCCTTGCCAAACATTCTTAGAAATGAAATGCCATCTAAGGCTTTCCCACTCAACCTTCCTTCCTTTTCTGGTTCACAAGGGGCAGGCTTGAATGGTGCTCTAATGATTTCCTTGGCCTCCTTTGACACAGTCCCATTTTCCCTAACAGATGTCTTCCCTAATTAATGTCTTGCAAGTCTGATCTACTGTGTTAGCTTCTTAGAGCTGCCTTAAGAAACAACGACAGGCTGGGTGGCTCACACAACATCAATTTCTTCTCTTGTAATTCTGGAGGCTAGAAGTCTGATATCAAGGTGTTTTGCAGGCTTGAGTCCTTCTGAGGTTTATCTGTGCCTCCCCAATAGCTTCTGTTATAATCCTTGAATTACAGATACTTGTCTCCTTGTGTCTTCACTTCTTCTGCTCTCTGTATGTGTCTATGTCTGTGTCCATATTTCACCCTTTGAGAAGAATACAGTCACATTGAATTAGGGCCCACCCTAATGACCTCATGGTAACTTGATCATCTGTAAAGATTCTATTTCCAGATAAAAATCACATTCACAATTCAACCCACTGCATCCATTTTAGTGTGTCTTTCTTAGAGAACAGGGCTAACACCCAGGGGAATTCAGGTATTTCAATAAGTCTATTTATATTTAAAATAGGCATCACTTCTAGATTCACCATTTGGCTTAGGTATATTTTTGAGGATGGAAAATCCTGTACTCTTTAAGCTGTGAAATGTACTAGACGTATTTAAATTAATCTAATGGAACATAATTATACTAATTAGATGCATTTAAAAATTTCAACAGAAATACCCCAAAATATCAATTTTTAATGCACAGCTATTCTGAAATAGGCCAGAGATTGGATAAATTAAATTTCCCTTTATTTCGAATAACAGTGAGACTTTATTTGGCTTAGTTTTTCCTTTCTCAAATTGTGTTCTATGGGACACAAGCTTCCTGTGAGATACAACAGATAATTTAAAAAGGGAGTGGGTGAGTGTTGTGTGGTCACATCTTTACTGGGCTGATTTCTTGGATATTCACTCCTTTGTTTGACAAACATAGCTATAGGGGCTGGAGATTGTGTGAAGAGGATTCAATGCTGAATATGATAGCCAATGTCCTTGTCTTTCTGGCTTTATGTCCTTGTATCCTTCTGGTCCTTCTATTTAGAAAAGGTCAAACATCGACTAATAAATAAGTAAATAAAGAATTGGACAAGGTGTGTGAGGGAAATAAGAGGGATGCTGTGATCAGGACAACTGGGATAGGGGAGATGTGCTTCAGACGGGGTGGTAGGAACAGCCTCCTGGAAGAACTGACATTTCAGCTGAGACCTCACAGGTGGGAGGCAGCAGGAGTCAGCCGAGTGTAGAGCTGAGGGAACTGGAGGCAGAAGTGGCAGTGAAGAAAGAATTTGGCCAGTAGAAAGAAGCAAAGGTAGTAGAGCGTGGCTAGAGCATGGGATTGGAGGTAAGAGCAATGGCTTGAATTCTAAAAGGTCACAGGAGCCTGGTCACAATGGGCCTGGTGAGCACTGTTGAGGAGTTGGCATTTTATTAATAGTTTAAATGTGACCCACATTGGCATATTAGAGGTTCAGAGTGGTCCTGGAGAAGAGCAACCTGCTTGGGCTGGCTTATTTCCAAGTTTCCAAAATGTTATTGACCAAATTGTTCTGCCAATATCTCACAGAACAGTGGCTTTCTATGAAAGACAGATTTGAAGATGCTGATTTGTTGAATTTAAAATATTTGCCACTAAACAGAAAAAATAGTCATGCATTGTGGCGGGTGCCTGTAGTCCCAGTTACTTGGGAGTCTGAGGCAAGAGAATCGCCTAAGCCCAGGAGTTGGAGGTTGCTGTGAGCTGTGATGCCATAGCACTCTACCAAGGGCGATAAAGTAAGACTCTCTCTCTACCAAAAACAAAAAAAGAAAAGAAAAGAATAAAGAAAAACAA
>CAUYRH010079381.1:0-24236 GCA_963574655.1 Perodicticus potto
CTAGAGGCCTAGAGGAGGAGACGGGGAAAGACCAGGAGAGGAACAGAGAGAGCATCTCTCTCCCTACTTGAAATCTCTCCCTCTACCAGGAGCTTTGGTGTTTTCTGTATTCTTTTCTGTAAATCAATTCTGTCTTACCACGGAGGGGTTGGGGGGGGAATAATGTAATGAAGAACAATAAAATACATATATTTATAAATAAAAAAAAAAGAAAAAAGAAAAGAATGGTTTCCAATCAACAATCTAAGATTCCACCTTAAGAAGCTAAGAAAAAGGAGCAAAATAAACTTAAAGCAATCAAAAGGAAGAAAATAAGAAAAATAAGGCCAGAAATCAATGACATTGAAAGCAGTAAAATAATAGAGAAAATTAATCAAACTGAAAGCTGTTGCTGTGAAAAAACCAATAAAATTGATAAACTTCTGCCCAGATTAACTAAGAAAAATAAAGAGAAAACACAAATTACCGATATCTAGAGTGAAACATTGGACTATTACTACAAACCTCCCAGATATAAATGGATGATAAAAAATGCTATGAACAATTCCATGCACTTAAATTCAGCAACTTATTGAAATGGGCCAGTTTTTTTATTTTTATTTTTTGAACCAGAGTCTCACTCTGTCGCCCTGGGTAGAGTGCCGTGGCCGCAGAGCTCACAGCAACTTCAAATGATTATAATGCAGAAGCGATCATTGATGCAGAAAATGCACTTCACCACTCTCATTATCTATTCATATTTTTTTAAGGCACTCAGCAAACTAGGATTAGAAAGAAGTTTCCCTAACTTGATGAAAGTCATCTACAAAAACCCCCATAGCTAACCATAATATTGAATGGTGCAAGATTGAAGCTTTCCCTTTAAGACTAGGAATGAATGAGGCAGCCAGGACGTTTACTCTCACCACTTCTTATTCAAAAAGTCAAGTAAAAGAAACAAAAGGCATACAGATCAGAAAGTAAAAAATAAAACTGTCCCTGTTCACAGACAATATGATTGTCTATATAGGAAATTCCAAGGAATATGCAAAAAAAAGAAAACACTAGAATGAATGGGTAAGTTTGGCAAGATCACAAGACACAAAGTCAATGTGTAAAAAGTAATCATATTTCTGAATGCTATCAATGAACAATTAGAAACTAAAAATGTAAAAACTGTGCCATTTATAATAAATCCCCAAATAGTAAATTATTTAGATATGAAATTAGCAAAACATGCATGGAATCTACATGCTGAAAACCACATAACCTGATACAAGTCCTAAATAAACCGAGAAAACATACCATGTTTGTTGATGGAAAGACTCAATGTAGTAAAGATATTAATTCTCCCAAACTAATGCAGTTCTAATCATAACCATAGCAGGAATTTTTCAGTATATATAGACAAGCTAATTCTAAAATTTTATGGATAGGCAAAGGAGTTAGAAGAGCCAAAACAATTTTGATAAAGAAAACAATGTTGGAGTTCTCACATTTCTCAATTTTAACATTTTCTATAAAACCACGGTGTTAAAGCCAATGAGGTATTAACAAAAGGACAGACACATAGATCAATGGAACAGAATAGAGAGTACAGGAAGAGACTAACTTAAAGATGGCCAGTAGTTTTTTGACAAAGTTGCAAAATAGTTCAATGGAAAAAAAGTCTTTTCAACACTAAGTGTTGGAATGACTGGTCAGCCATATATACAATAAATAAATAAATAAAATAAACCTTGGCTGGAACAGTGGGTCATGCCTGTAATGCTAGCACTTTGGGAGGCTGAGGCAAGTGGATTGCTTGAGCTCATGGGTTCAAGACCATCCTGAAGAAGAGCAAGACCTTGTCTCTACTAAAAATAGAAAACTTAGCCAGGCATTGTTGTAGGGGCCTATAGCCCCAACTACTTGGGAGGCCAAGGCAAGAGGATCTTGTGACCCCAAGAGTCTGAGGTTGCTGGGAGCTATGATGCTCTGGCCCTCTACCCAGGGTAACAGAGTGAGATTCTGTCTTAAAAAACAAAAAGCAAACAAACAAGAAAACCCCTCAAGTTATATCTCATATGTAATACCTTATACAACTCATAATTATCACAGCTAGAATGTAAGACATAAAATTTCTCCAATAATGCCTCAGTGCCTGTAGCTCAAGCGGCTAAGGCTCCAGCCACGTACACCAGATCTGGTGGGTTGAATCCAGCATGGGCCTGCCAAACAACCATGACAACAGCAACCAAAAAATGGCCAAGAGTTGTAGCAGGCGCCTGTAGTCTCAGCTACTTGGGAGGCTGAGGCAAGAAAATTGCTTAAGCCCAGGAGTTGGTGGTTACTGTGAGCTGTGATGCCACAGCACTCTATCCAGGGCAACAGCTTGAAGCTCTGTCTCAAAAAAAAAAAAAAGTTCTCCAATAAAACTTGGGAGAAATCTTCATGACCTTTGGTTAGGCAAAGAGTTGATAGCTGTGACACCAAAAGCATGATACATTAAAAGTTTCTGACGAACTGGACTTTGCCAACGTTTAAAATGATTGCTTTGCTGAGAGACTGAAAATCAAGCTCCATGTGGGAACACAGTATTTGCAAGCCATATATTTTGCAAAGAACTCGTATTCACAATATACAAAGAACTCTCAAAACTCAACAATAGGCTCGGCGCCTGTGGCTTAACGGGATAAGGCGCCAGGCACGTACACCTGAGCTGGTGGGTTCGAATCCAGCCTGGGCCCACCAAACAACAATGACGGCTGCAATCAAAGAATGGCTGGGCGTTGTGGCGGGCGACTGTGGTACCAGCTACTTGGGAGGCAGAGGCAGGAGACTCGCTTGAGCCTAGGAATTGGAGGTTGCTGTGAGCTGTGATGCCGTAGCACTCTATCCAGGGTAACAGCTTGAGGCTCTGTCTCAAAAAAAAAAGAAAAAAAAAAACCTCAACAATAAGAAGATTAAAAAGTAGGAAAAAAAAAAATTTTTTTTTTGAGACAGAGCCTCAAGCTGTCACCCTGGATAGAGTGCTGTGGCATCACAGCTCACAGCAACCTCCAATTCCTGGGCTCAAGCAAGTCTCTTGCCTCTGCCTCCCAAGTAGCTGGGACTACAGGTGCCCACCACAACGCCCGGCCATTTTTTTTGGTGGGGGTTGCAGCCGTCATTGTTGTTTGGCGGGCCTGGGCTGAATTCGAACCCGCCAGCTCAGGTGTATGTGGCTGGCGCCTTAGCCCGTTGAGCCACAGGCGCCTAGCCAAAAAGTAGGCAAAAAATTTAAGTGGCCATTTTACCAAAGAAAATGTACGAGTGGCAAATAAGCACATGAAGAAATGCTCAACTTTATTATCTCTTCTAGAAATACAAACTAAAACCCAGATGATAGCATTATGTGCCAAAGAGAATGGCTACAAGCAAGGGGGGGTGGCCGAGCGATACCGTGTACTGATGAGGAAGCAGAGAAGCTGGGGCTCTCTTCCATTGCTGGTGGGAAGGAAAATGGCACAGTCACTCTGCCCTTCAATAATGCAGTTGGTAAGTGAATTGTACACTATCGATATAATGTGACACTGCTAATCAATAAAGAAGAACAGACTGTTGCTACACACCATATGAACATATTTCAGAGCATTACACTGAGTGAATGACTTCAGTATCAAAAGTTACATACTACATTATTTCCTTTGCATAACATTGAAAGATTGAAGAAAGTTTATCTATAAAGGGCAGCATGAGAAAATTTCAGAGGATGATGGGATCATTTTGTATTCTGATTCTATTTAATTTATTTCTTTTTAATTATTTTTTTTGAGACAGAGTCTCATTTTGTTGCCCTTGGTAGAGTGCCATGGCATCACAACTCAGCTCAACCTCAAACTCTTGAGCTCAAGCGATCTTCTTGTCTCAGCCTCTCAAGTAACTGGGACTATTGGCGCCTGCCACAAGGCCCAGCTTTTTTTTTTCTTTTTTTTTAGACACGGATCTCGTTCCTGCTCAGGCTGGTTTCAAACTCCTGAGCTCAGGCAATCAATCCACCTCAGCCTTAGACTACAGGCATGAGTCACCGTGCCAAGCCTTGTATTCTGATTATAGTTGTGGTTATGTGACTATTATATGGATCCAAATTAATAAAACAGTATGCCAAAAAATCACTTACCTACTCTGGGGACTGAGGCAGGAAGAGCACTTGGGCCCAGGAATTTGAGGTTGCAGTGATGATGCCACTGCACTCTAACCTAGGCAACAGTGAGACTGCCTCAAAAACCAAATAAAAATAAATAAATCGGTCACTATATGTAAATTTTCTTTTAAAAATACTCAGTGACAGAAAATGGTAGATCACTGTGTACAAAGTTCTAAACCCAAGCCCCAGAATTTGGTACTCAGTCAGGTTTTCATTTGTGTACCATGACAACACAGTGATATTTTCAAGCATACATGAGCTCAGGGAATACAGCAGGAATGAGCCATTCTTGAAAAAAGTATTTGTTTATAAAATCAAGTCAATAGAGATAAGTCACAATAAAGAATTCAGGACATAAAAAGGCTGATAGCGTACACCGAATGCATTTAAATGCACAATTAAGATTAAACCGCTTCAATAATAATTATGATTGCCGAAATAGGATATAAATGTTCTAAATTTTGACAATATAAAAATAATTAACAGAAATTGGAAAGTTGGCGAAGAGAAAATGGAAAGAGTTACAAGGGTGCTTAATGTCATCATATTTCATAATAGGAAGTAAATCCATGCTTTCTGCAAAAAGAAAATTGTAAACTACCCCAATCTCTTTTGTTTTATAACTTTTTCTTAACCTTAAAGTGGTCTTTTAAAATATTTTTTAATTTCACAACAATTTAGAATACCTTAAGAGTTGCAGAAAAGGCTCAGTGCCCGTAGCATAGTGGTTATGGCGGCAGACACATACACCTAAGTTGGCGAGTGCAAACCCAGCCTGGGCAGGCTAAACAATAGTGACAACTGCAACAAAAAACAGCCAGGCATTGTAGCAGGTGCCTGTAGTCCCAGCTACTTGGGAGGCTGAGGCAAGAGAATTGCATAAGCCCAAGAGTTTGAGGTTGCTGTGAGCTATGACGCCACAGCACTCTACCAAGGGTGACATAATGGGACTCTGTCTCAAAAAAGAAAAAGAAAAGTCATGGAAAAGTTGAAAATACAGTATGGAGAATTTATTCAATGTTAACATGAACATTTTATATGACCATAGTACAATTATCAAAACTAGGAAATAAACATTAACACAATACTGTTAACTAAACTACAGACCTTACTAAATATATGTGTGTGTGTATATAAATATATGTATGTATATATATATATATATATTTTTTTTTTTTTTTTTTTTTTGAGACAGAACCTCAAGCTGTTGCCCTGGATAGAGTGCTGTGGCATCACAGCTCACAGCAAGCTCCAATTCCTGGGCTCAAGCAAGTCTCTTGCCTCCGCCTCCCAAGTTGCTGGGACCACAGGTGCCCGCCACAACACCCGGCCATTTTTTGGTTGCAGCGGTCATGGTTGTTTGGCAAGCCCGGGCTGGATTTGAACCCACCAGCTCAGAAGTACGTGACTGGCGCCTTAGCCGCTTGAGCCAGAGGTGCCGTGCCTTTTTTCTTTCTTTCTTTTTTTTTTTTTTGAGACAGAGTCTCACTTGTTGTCCTTGGTAGAGTGCTATGGGGTCACAGCTCACAGCAACATCAAAATCTTGGGTTCAAACAATTCTCTTGTCTCAGCCTCCCAAGTAGCAGGGATTATAGGCAGCTGCCACAACACCTGGCCGTTTTTAGAGACAGGGTCTCACTCTGGCTCAGGCTGGTCTCAAACCTGTGAGCTCAGGCAATCCACCTGCCTTGGTCTCCCAAAGTGCTAGGATTACAGGCGTGAGCCACCATGCCTGGCCTCCTTACCAAAATATTGATAATTTCCCGATTGATATCCCTTTTCTGGCTCAGAATCCAATCCAGAATCCCACGTGGCATTAGTAAATTCCTCTCCTTAGTAAACTCCTTAGAACAACGTTAGAAAATACTAACTCTTGGGTGAAAAAAACTCATTTGAAAATCAGCAATTACTTCACTTCCATTTCATTTTCAGTCTTAAAATTCAAGTAAAGTTAAATTAAATACTCTTATTTAAAATGCTATTGCAATAATGTCAGTGTCACATGAGTTGAATGAGCGATGAATATCTCAATATTCATCAGGGGGAAAAAGCTAATCAAGGTACTGAGATGCTTTTTGAAAAGCCTCATTCACTCTTCGATTCATCTGATTGTTACTTTTAAACCCTGCTGTACACAAGGAACGACACTGGGCTCACACAAACATGAGCCACAGGCCGTGTCTTCACGGTCCTCCAGCCCACGTGGGAATGCTAGCAATCTAATTCCAATGCTCTGTGCAGCGAGAGCCAGTGGTTCCCAGAAACAGGACTTAAATCTACCGAGGCATCAGGGAAGGCTTCTCAAAGGAGGTTAGATGAGAGCTGAGGCTCAGGATGAATAAGCATTTGCCAGATGGAGCAGTGACTTTTTCATTAGGTTTTTTTTTTTCTTTCCAAATGATAGAGAATTCAACCCAAGAGGGTTTTAACAAAAAGAAGGGAGTTCTTTTATCAGTTCACAAAACCAAAAAGCCTAGAAGTCTGCGTAGCTTCCAGTGTTGTTTGGTTTGGAGGTTGACAGGACCCCCAGTCCTCGGGCTCTGCTTCTCTCTACTCTTCTTGGCCTCTGCCCTCCTGTGCTGTTGGCTTTCCCCACGTGGTACCATCCATTTCCCGTGGCAGGCATGTCCCAGATCTCCGTGGCCATCAATATCTTTAGATACTCTACATCTCCTCACCTCATACCTCTCCTGATAATTCCCAAAGAAGCACGAGAAAGCATCTTTCCAAGAATCCTCAGCAAATACCTCCATGCTCATGTCAGCTTTTTGAGACAGAGAGATGGAGATGTTGCCCATCTCCATGTGTGGCCAACAGGATTGAATATTCTGGTTGGATTAAGCCCTGGAGCTGAGGGTACAGTCAGTTCCGTCCAAATTCCATGGCTAAGAATGGAACAAGGATAGTCTTCTAAAGGAAAATCTGAGTGATCTTGGCAAGAAAAGAATGCTGGGGAAGCAAGCTACACACATACACTGCAAAAGAAAGGCTATTTCAAGCATGAGCGAAGATCGCATGAGACAAGTGTGTTATAAGAAACACAAAAAACTCAATATAGCTCTAAGAATAGTTATATTTTATTCAGAATAAGAACTGAACTTGGTGCCTGGTTGTCTATCTCAGGTGTGAGAAAGAGATGAATGAAGGATGCCTTTCAGTCTTCTGGGTTGGTAGAATAGGTGACCAGGAATGCTAGGATTGGAGAGGGGAAATATGCTTGTAGTGTTTCCTGGGGGCTTCCCATACATTAAGCAACATTAGAAAAGGGCTCCTTATATAATTTCTAAGCCACTGTCTACTAAACCCTTACAACGAGCAAGGCTTGTTACCAAATCCTCTATATGCTTTATTTCCTTTAGTCCTTATAACAACTTTGTGAGTTTAGTCTGTTTGGGCCACTGGAATATCACCAGTGTCCAGAACAGTACCTGATATATAGTAGGCACTCTATAAATATTAGTTAAACAAAGAATGAAAGGAAGGCGGGATTATCCTTATTTTTTAGATGAAAAATCTGAAGTTCAGCCAAGTAGCCTCACGATGGTGAGAAACCCACAGAATGGCAAAGCCCAGAGTTTAGCTTAGTTCTGTGCTTGTCCACCGTGATTTACACTTTCCTTTTAAAGACAAGAAGCTCCCACTTATTCAGAGAAAAAGGAACCAGTGGAAGTTGGAATCTTTCCAGAAACCAAGTCTGCCAAGCCCTGGGTGGTCCAGCATCCCAATGCCTCCCCAACTCAGTCTTCCATCGCTCCCCTCCCAGTGCACTCAAGCCACTTTGCTCCTGCTCACGCTCAGGTCTCAGCCTCAAAGCTGTCCTCAGGATCTTCTCTCTGCCCTCGCAGCTCCACCCAGCTCCTAGACGGAGGGACAGCTTTCTCTCATCCGTCATCAATTCTCAGAAGCCTTCCCTGAGCCCAAGACAAGGTCAACTTCCCGGGACACAGAATCTCTTAACACCACCCAGCTCTTTTCTATACCATTTCTTGGACTAAAACTTACTATGACTAGAAAGTTACTGGCTTGATTATCTGTTTGTTGACTGAACTTGTGCTAGGATGTAAGTCAACTCCATGAAGGCAAGAGCTATATTTGACTTGCTCGCCACATCCCAGTGTTTATCCCAGTGTTGGCACATAGTAGATACTTCATACATATTTTATGCATGACTGATGGATGGATGGACGGATGGATGGATGGATGGATGAGAGAACACATTGAGGAATGGATGCTGCAGGTGAATAGACAGATATTATGTACAGATAAAAGGATAAATGGATGGATGGATGGATGGACGGACGGACAGATGGACGGATGGATGAACAGATGGGTAAAAGGCTTTCCCTAGACCATCTGTCCCAGAAGGTTCTCTATCTCATTCCCAGGTTTCCTGGCAGGCTTCCCCCTGTTGCAGTTTTTTTTATCACTCCTTCCTTCACTGACAAAGCCTGCCTGGTTGGATCTTACCTGGGCCCACACTGCTGGGAAAGTAGCCAAAACACTCCAGATCTTACTTGGGTATGCAGCAGCAGAAGACTGTGGGCTGATGTGGAAATATCCTCTCCCGGGGAGAAGGTGGGCCCAGAACAATTATGCAACAGAAAGGGCTCTTGAAGTCAATCTGTCTTACACAAACAGGTTAGAGTTAAATTTGACCTGAGCCATGAATCACGCTGTCAGTTTCCCATTCAACCACATCACTGAGCTAGCAACCATTGTGAGTGCTACTATTTATATAGATACAAATATATGTATTTATACAGACAGAGGTACATGTGCAACTGAAGCATTGTGATTAATTGTATCCTTGGGGAGAAATGGGGGTTTTTTTGTTTTTTTAAAAAATAACTCCTTTTGTGTTCAGCAAAAGCTGGTTCAAGGCTATAGAGAGGCAGGACCGGAGTGGGAGGAAAGATCGAGGATTCATTCAGCAAACATTTCCTGATGCCTACTCTGGGACAAGCACTTGGGAGTGGGAGTGGGGTGAAGGATGTGAAAATTAATGACATACTCTTCCCTCCCGTGTTATTCAAAGTCTGGTGGGACTGCTGACTGACAGATGGAAGGAGAGTGGGTGGTTAAGGATTTAGACTCTGAAATCAAATAGATGGAGATTCAACTCCCAGCTTCACCATGTACTTGCTGTGTGACCTTGGCAAGTAATTTAAGGTCCCCGAGCCCAAGTTTTTATTTCTATGAGTAAAAGATATATAAATACATAGATAGTATCTACATCCTAGAGTTTTTATGAGTGTGGAATAAGCCTGGCACAGACTGAACACTCAAGAATCACCATCATTGCCATCATCATCATCATCACAGCTTCATAGCTAACCTTTTTTCATGTTCAGTATATTCCAGGTACAAAAACCACTTATATAAGGGTATTAACTCACTTAATCCTCAACAGCTCTAGGAAAGAGATATTTTTATCCCCTACCAACCTCCATTTCTTAGATGAAAAAAGTATGACAAAAGCAGTTAAGTGATTTGTCCAAGGTCATAACCAAGGTCCATGTGTAATTAGTGGAACCAGGCTTTGAATTCAGAATACAAACCTAGATCCAAGAGGTCACAATCCACCCCAGGGTTTCTTTAGCACCCTTCTGCCACCATTTTCTTAACTGTGATGATCCTCTGGGCAGAACCTTGAGGACAAAAGGGGAAATTGCTTCTTTGATCATTAATTATTTTATCTGCCAGGTATTTATACATAGAAGGAGCATAGTGTGGTGTTTATGGTTCAAATCCATGCTCTTCTCCCATGTTAAAGAAAAGATTAGGAACAATAGTAATAAGAAGAATAATCTTCTTTAAAAGAAATTGTACAATGGGAAGGCTTCAGCTCGGATCAGTTTCTGATGCCACGTATCTGCTATATGACTTTGGTAGGTCAAATCCCTTCTAATCCCCTTTCGGCTACTATCAGGTGCTTTGCTTATTTAATAAACACTGCTCTTGTCATGTTTCTAAGCACTTTACTAATATTAAGCTTCATAAAAATCCCATGAGGTGGGAACTATTATCTCCCCATTCTGTGGAAGGGAAACGTGAGACATAAGGAGGTCAAATAATTTGCCAAAAAAGTAAGACATAGGGAGGTCAGACAGCTGGTAAAGGACAAAGCCAGGATTCAAACCAGGTAATCTAGCCCCACGATCAGTTGTATTAAGCATGACACTGTCCTGCTTTATGTATCATATCACATTGTGTCCTCCCAACAGACCAGAGGGGATAGTTTCATCCCCTTACAGATGAGGTCACTGACACTCAGAAAGGAAAAGCCACCCACCCCAAGGTGCTCTGGCTTGTAAGAGGCAGTGCCCTGAAACACCAGGCACTCTGTACACAGCACTTCCAGGATCTTTCCAGGTGTACATCTGACCAGGTTGCTCTCCTAGTCAGGTTCATTGGCTCCTCATTACCATCAGGATTAAGGCTAAGGGCTTTAATATAGTTTCCCAGGTCCTGGGAGTCTGGCCAGTGCCCTCTCCCACCCTCTTCACACTATCTAAGCCAGACTGAACAGCATACAGCTCTGAAAGTGCTAAACCCTCTTTTCCAGTGGAACCAAGATCCTTTCCTGATGTCCTCAAAAATCCTAGGTTCTCTGATCCCATGGTTTCCCCCAAGTTCTTGTGACTTCCCTGGGGCTTTACCTGGTCCCTACGGCTAACTACACCTGGGATGTTGTCCCTGACATCCCTGCATCTCCCAAGACTCCATATGCAGCTGCTTCAGTGGGCTCCAGTCCCAAAATGTTTTAAACACAATCCAGGGAGGTCTTTTTTTTTTTTGAGATAGTCTCACTATGTTGCCCTCAGTATAGTGCCAGGGCATCATAGCTCACAGCAACCTTAAACACTTGGGCTCAAGTGATTCTCTTGCCTCAGCTTCCCAAGTAGCTGGGACTATAGGTGCCCGCCACAACACCTGGCTATTTCTGGCTCGGGCTGGTCTCGAACTCCTGAGCTCAGGCAATCCCCACACCTAGGCCTCCCAGAGTGCTAGGATTATAGGTGTGAGCCACCACGCCTGGCCCCAGGGAGGTTCCTTAAGGGCGGGGACCAGCGTAGCCACAAAGCCTGTTCAGTGTGACCACAGAGGACATTGCACAGGGAAGAGCAGAGGAGTACAGGATGGACAAGCCCCCTGGTCGCTCCCCACCTCGCCACTGTCCCTAAGACATTTCAGAACCAAGATACACTCCTCCTCTTGTCTCAGTTTCCACATTATTGCCATCACCTCTCTAGGCTTAAGCAAAGGCCTTGAGAGTATCATACTCCGCTCTCCCCAAGGAGCTCCTATCACCTTATTCTGATGTCAACTGATACTAATTTATTCTTTTAATTAGGCTCTCCTAAAACAGATCATGCCCAAGCCCCACTTGGTCCAACAGAAACCAAATCTGTGGGGGTAGCACCCAGGCATCAGTAATTTTTATCTCCCCACCCCCCACCAGCTCCCCTAACCATTTTCACTTTCCTTTTGTGGAGAGCTGTCACTGGCCTCAGTGTCTTCCTCCAGGAACCTTCTCTGCTGCTATTCCTCAGCCCAGTGGGGTGCACCTTCTGCAAGTGATACGGCTCACTGTACACACACTGTCAACACGTATTACCCTGGTGAAACTGTACATTCACTTACCTTCTTTTCCTCTCTGAACACTGAGGTTTTAAAATCCCTGAGTCTCTCTAGACTCTAGAATAATGCCCATCTCAGTATAAAAGAGATTAATAACTGTGGAACAAATAATTGAACTGAATATTGAGGATGGTTCCAGCTTTTTACTCTTATAATTAACAGTCAGCATCTCTATAGATACACTTTTCCTTGTGCTTTAGAATATTTCCCCAGAAGCAAGGCTACTGGGACAAGGACATGAAGATCCGGGTGTCTCTTGCTGGAGGTGTTTCGGTGTCTCACTCCACACTTTTCTCTTCCTCCTTCCTGACAAAGCCCTGAATGTGTCATCAATCCATAGAGTTTAGATAGGATTGATCCAACACTTAAACCATTCATTAGGCTCAGCGCCTGTGGCTCAACGGGCTAAGGCGCCAGCCACGTACACCTGAGCTGGTGGGTTCGAATCCAGCCTGAGCCCGCCAAACAACAATAACGGCTGCAACCAAAAAATGGCCAGGCGTTGTGGCGGGCGCCTGTAGTCCCAGCTACTTGGGAGGCAGAGGCAGGAGACTCGCTTGAGCCCAGGAATTGGAGGTTGCTGTGAGCTATAATGCCACAGCACTCTACCCAGGGTGACAGCTTGAGGCTCTGTCTCAAAAAACAAAAAAAGAGCAGATCCTGTGGTCTTTAAGCCACACTACAGAGGCAGAATTCACACTGGAAAGCAATTGAAAAATCAGTGGCATACAAAAGGCGATTGTAAGCATTAAATGCTTACGCAATACAGAGACAGAAAGGTCATGCACTTTAGACAGATTTACCTGGCTTTGGCAAAGATGGGTTAGAAGAGTGGGTTTCAGTGAAGATGGTAACATCCCTTGGGGGTATTTTTAAATCATGAGGGGCAATTCTGTGTCATCACAATGACTGCAGAGCATTATGGAGATTTAGTGGGTAACAACTATAGATAATGCATATTCAATGCACTGAGCAATTTTACCTAAAGAAAAGCTGCCTTTCTGCAGGACTTTCAAATGCCTACCACAGGT
The DNA here is from genome assembly GCA_963574655.1 of Perodicticus potto. NCBI lineage: Eukaryota > Metazoa > Chordata > Mammalia > Primates > Lorisidae > Perodicticus > Perodicticus potto. Next base: position 12,820 of record CAUYRH010079381.1, read on the forward strand.
TCACAATGGTGAAAGACTTGCTCTTCCTTACTTAAGCTAGAACCCATCTGAGATGGCATGTGTAAAACCTGTTCTGCCTGGTTTTAAAATACACTAAATTTTTTATTTGTTGTTGCAGTTTGGCCGGGGTTGGGTTTGAATTCACCACCCTTGGTATATGGGGCGGGCACCCTACTGACTGAGCCACAGGCGCCACCTAAATTTTTTATTTTTACTTTTTTTTGAGATAGAGTCTTTCACTTTCTTGCCTTCCACAGAGTGCTGTAGCGTCATAGCTCACAGCAACTTCAAACTCTTGGGCTCAAATGATCGTCTTGCCTCAGCCTCCCAAGTAGCTGGGACTATAGGTGTCCGCCAGAATAACCAACTAATTTTTTTTTTTTTTTTTTTAGACATGGGGTCTTGCTGTGGCTCAGGTTGGTCTCAAACTCCAGTGCTCAAGCAATCTACCTGCCTCAGGTTCCCGGACTGCTAGAATTACAGGCATTAGCCACAGCGCCTGGCCCAGAAACTGAACTTTTTAGTAATGTATTTACTTCATAGAATGAAAGAGTTCACTACCATTTTTGTTTTCACCGAAGTGACTAATAAACATTGTGTTGTGGTATCTGAGAGAGATATCAACAGAACATCTCTATAGCAGTCTGTACTCATATTCACACTTACTCTTTTTTTTTTTTGTAGAGACAGAGTCTCACTATCCCCCTCAGTAGAGTGCCGTGGCGTCACACAGCTCACAGCAACCTCCAGCTCCTGGGCTTAGGTGATTCTCTTGCCTCAGCCTCCCGAGTAGCTGGGACTATAGGCGCCCGTCACAACACCTGGCTATTTTTCTGTTTTGCAGTTCGGCCGAGGCCGGGTTTGAACCCGCCACCTTTGGTATATGGGGCCGGTGCCCTACTCGATGAGCCACAGGCGCCGCCCATATTCACACTATAAATAGACTCAATCTTCTGACTGACATTATGTCTTCTACTGTCTGATTAGACTTGAAGCTAATCAACTAATTATAGCAAGGGTCCACAAACCTTTTCTGTAAAAGGGCCAGATAGTAAATACTTAAACTTTATGGGCCATATTGTAACTACTCGACTCTATGTAGCATGAAAGAAGACACAGAAAATATGTAAGGGTTAGGCACAGAGGCTCATGTCTGTAATCCTAGCACTCTTGAGAGGCCAAGGTAGTTGGGCCCCTTGAATTTAGGAATTACAGACCTGAACAAGAGGGAGACCTTGCCTCTACTAAAAATAAAAAATATATGCCGGGTGCAGTGGCTCACACTTGTAATCCTAGCACTCTGAAGGGACAAGGTGGGAAGATTGTCTGAGCTCAGGAGTTAGCCTGAGCAAGGGCAAGACAACATCTCTACTAAAAATAGAACTAGCTAGATGTAGTGGCACATGCCTGTAGTCCCAGCTACTTGGGAGGCTGAGGTGAGAGGATTGCTAGCTCAAGCCCAGGAATTTGAGGTTACTAAGAGCTATGATGCCATGGGACTCTATCCAGAGCAACAGAATGAGACTCTGTCTCAAAAATAAAATAAAATAGGGCAGCGCCTGTGGCTCAGTGAGCAGGGCACCAGCCCCATATACCGAGGGTGGTGGGTTCAAACCCAGTCCCAGCTGAACTGCAACAAAAAAATAGCTGAGCATTGTGGCAGGTGCCTGTGGTCCAGCTACTCGGGAGGCTGAGACAAGAGATCACCTAAGCCCAGGAGTTGGAGGTGGCTGTGAGCTGTGTGACACCACGGCACTTTACCGAGGATGATAAAGTGAGACTCTGTCTCTACAATAAATAAATAAATAAATAAATAAAAATAAAAATAGAGACTCTCCTTTTTTTTTTTTTTTTTGAGACAGAGCCTCAAGCTGTCACCCTGGGTAGACTGCCATGGCGTCACAGCTCACAGCAACCTCCAACTCTTGGGCGTAAGTGACTCTCTTGCCTCAGCCTCCCAAGTAGCTGGGACTACAGACGCCCACCACGACACCTGGCTATTTTTGTTGTTGTTGTTGTTCCTGTTGTCATTGTTGTTTTAGCTGGCCTGGGCTGGGTTCAAACCCACCAGCCTGTGTGGATGTGGCCGGCGCCCTACCCACCTACCCTAAGTGCGCCACCCGTCTCTCCTCTTTTTGCTCTCACCTTTTCTCCTTCCTAAGGCCCACTTCTAACTCTCTTTGGAAATGCACTAAACTTTCTCTTTGTTCTTCCTAAATAAAATCTGTTTGCTACCCTGCAAATAAATAAATAAAAATAGAAAAACCAGGCAGGTGTCATCGCAGGCACCCTAGAAGCCAAGAGATTGAGGTTGCTGTGAGCTAAGATGATACCAGAGCACTCTATCCAGGACCACAGAGAAATCTGTCACAAAAAAAAAGAAAGAAAGAGAAAATACTAAGCAAATGATTGTTGCTGCATTCAAAAAAACTCTATGAATGCTGAATTTTAAATTTCTTTCTTTCTTTTTTTTTTTCTGAGACAGAGCCTCAAGCTGTCACCCTGGATAGAGTGCCGTGTCATCATAGCTCACAGTAACCTCCAATTCCTGGGATCGAGCGAGTCTCTTGCCTCCGCCTCCCAAGTAGCTGGGACTACAGGCGCCTGTCACAACTCCCGGCCATTTTTTGGTTGCAGCCGTCGTTGTTGTTTGGCGGGCCTGGGCTGGATTCGAACCCGCCAGCTCAGGTGTACGTGGCTGGCGCCTTAGCCTGTTGAGCCACAGGCACCGAGCCCTGAATTTTAAATTTCACATACTTTGCCAGGGATAGTGACTCATGCCTGTAATCCTAATCCTAGCACTCTGGGAGGCCAAGGAAGGTAGATTGCTTGAGCTCAGTAGTTCGAGACCAGCCTGAGCAAGAGTACAACCCTATTTCTAAAAATAGTCAGGCACTGTGGCAGGAACCTATAGTTTCAGCTACTCAGGAGGCTGAGACAAGACGATCATTTGATTCTTGAATTTCTAAGAATTTGAAGTTGCTGTGAGCTATGATGCCACCACACTTTACCAAGAGCAACAAAGTAAGACTGTCTCTAAAATACATATACATATTTTATGTAATTTATACGTATAATAAAATATTATTCTTAAGTACTTTTTCTATCATTAAAAAATGTGAAAAATGGCGTGGCACCTGTAGCTCAGCATCTAGGGCGCCAGCCTTTTTTCACATTTTTGTGAAAAAGCATACACCAGAGCTTGCGGGTTCGAATCCAGCCTGGACCTACCAAACAATGACAACTATAATCAAAATTATAGCCGGGTGTTGTGGCGGGTGCCTGTAGTCCCAGCTACTTGGGAGGCTGATGCAACAGAATAGCTTATGCCCGAGAGTTTGAGGTTGCTGTGAGCTGTGACGCCATGGCACTCTACCGAGAATGACATAGTGAGACTCTGTCTCAAAAAAAAAGGCTTGGCGCCTGTGGCTCAAGCGGCTAAGGCGCCAGCCATGCACACCTGAGCTGGCAGGTTCGAATCCAGCCTGGGCCTGCCAAACCACAATGACGGCTGCAACCAAAAAAAAAAAAAAAAGGCCAGGTGTTGTAGCAGGTGCCTGTAGTCCCAGCTACTTGGGAGGCAGAGGCAAGAGATTCTCTTGAGCCCAGGAATTGGAGGTTGCTGTGAGCTGTGGTGCTACGGCACTCTACCCAGGGTGACAGCTTGAGGCTCTGTCTCAAAAAAAAAAAAAGGGCAGCGCCTGTGGCTCAGTGAGTAGGGCACTGGCCCCATATACTGAGGGTGGTGGGTTCAAACCAGGCCCCAGCTGAACTGCAACAAAAAAAATAGCTGGGCGTTGTGGTGGGCGCCCAGCTATTTTTTTATTTTATTTTTGTAGTCCTAGTTACTCGGGAGGCTAAGACAAGAGAATTGCCTAAGCCCAGGAGCTGGAGGTTTCTGTAAGCTGTGAAGCCATGGCACTCTACCATGCGCAACAAAGTGAGACTCTGTCTCTAAAAAAAAAAAAATGTGGCTTGGCACCTGTGGCTCAACAGGCTAAGGCTCCAGCCATGTACACCTAACCTGGTGGGTTCGAATCCAGCCCGGCCCGCCAAACAACAATGACGGCTGCAACCAAAAAATGGCTGGGGGTTGTGGCGGGCGCCTGTAGTCCCAGCTACTTGGGAGGCGGAGGCAAGAGACTTGCTTGAGCTCAGGAATTAGAGGTTGCTGTGAGCTGTGATGCCACGGCACTCTACCCAGGGTGACAGCTTGAGGCTCTGTCTCAAAAAAAAAAAAAAAAAAAAAAAGTGAAAACCATTCTTAGCTCACAAGCCGTACAAAAAAAGATGGCAGGTAGGATTTCAGTCTGAGGGTCATAGTTTGTCAACACCTGGATGAGAAAGGATGGCAGACAAGATATCGGGCAAATGTTTAGAAGGTGGAATAGTAATCTAAACAAGAAATAATGAGGATCTGAATTACGCTGGTAATGGGTAGGGAAAGGAGAGAAGAGATGTCATGAAATATTTAAGAACCACCATCAAGTCTTGGTGATTAAGTGTGGACATGACAGGGGAAAGGGAGGTTACATAAAGATGCTCAATTTGAGTGACTGGGGGGGGGGGGCACGTACCGTCAACCAAGATTAAAAAAAAAAGCTTCCAACAAAAGGCAATTCATACCATTCAGTGGATTAAGTGGAAGGACAGAAGCAAACTTAGACCTTTTTTTTTCTTTTTTTTTTTTTTTTGGAGACAGGGTTTTACTCTGTTGCCTCGGTAGAGTGCCATGGCTCATAGCTTGCAGCAACCTCTAACACAGTGGTTCTCAACCTTCCTAATGCTGCGACCCTTTAATACAGTTCCTCATGTTGTGGTGACCCTCAAACATAAAATTATTCTTGTTGCTACTTCATAACTGTAATTTTGCTACTGTTATGAATTATAATGTAAATATCTGATATGCAGGGATGTATTTAGGCGACCCCTATGAAAAGGTTGTTTTGTGGGCTGGGCATGGTGGTTACGCCTATAATCCTAGCACTCTGGGAGGCTGAAGTGGGTGGATTGACTGAGCTCACAGGTTCAAGACCAGCCCAAAAGGGTCACGACCCACAGGTTGAAAACTGCTGCAACTCTTGGGCTCAAGCAATTCTCTGGCCTTAGGCTGTGACTACAGGCACCTGCCACATGTCCGGGTATTTTTAGAGGCAATGTCTTGTTCTGGCTCAGGCTGGTCTTGAACCTATGAGCTCAGTCAATACACCCACTTCAGCCTCCCAGAGTCCTAGGATTATAGGTGTAACTACCACAACCCAGCCCACAAATTTTTTAAAAAAGGCTTTCGGGCCACAGCACTCTACCCAGGATGACAGCTTAAGAATCCTGTCTCAAAAGAAAAAGCCTTTCGTCTTAGTTTTTCTTGTCTTTCTTCTTAATACAGATATTGGTACTGGGAAGTACAGTGCTACTGAAATAAATACCTAAAACTGTAGAAATGGCTTATTAAATGGGTAATGAACAGAGGTTAGAAGAGTTTTGAGGTACAAGTTAGAAAAATACCTAGATTGCTTTAAAGTAAGACTATTGTTAGAAATAGAACACTGAAGGCAATTCTGGTTGCCTCAGCCTCCCAAGTAGATGGGACTATAGGCGCGCACCACAATGCCCAGCTATTTTTAGAGATGGGGTCTTGCTCTGACTCAGGCTGGTCTCAAATCTGTGAGCTTAGGCAAAAGGAAGGCTGGGCTTCTGGGATCCCACAGAACAGGGCAAATAAAAGTATCAACTATGAACATGAGTTATCCTTCAAGGAAAGAGAAGAATGATTCTAAAGGAGGCTCAGAAGTCAGCAGAGCTGCCACACTTGCCACGGCTCCACAAAACACAGGCTTAGTGCATCTCTTCCTGGTTGCAGAAGGCATGTCCACCACCCTACTAAGCCTGAAGAACAGAGCATTGAGTCAAGGAGAATTACTCTGAAGGCTTAAAATGAAATTTGCTCTGTTGGGTTTTGGACCTAATGCATCATTAGGTATCTTCATCATTGTGTGAACATCATAATGTATACTTAAATAAACCTAGATGGTATGGCCTACACTATACACCTAGACTATATGGTATAGCCTGTTGTTCCAACAAACTTTTTTTTTCTGAGACAGAATCTCACTATGTCGCCTTCAGTGGAGTGCCATGGCTTCACTGCTCATGGCAACCTCAAACTCTTGGGCTTAAATGAATCTCTTGCGTAAGCCTCTCAAGTAGCTGGGACTACAGGTGCCTGTCACAATGCCCGGCTATTTTTGTTGTTGTTGTTGTTGCAGCAGTTGTTATTGCTGTTTTAGCTGGCCCAGGGCGGGTTTGAACCCGCTAGCCTCGATGTATATGGCCAGCACCGTACACACTGAGCTACAGGTGCCGCCTGTTAACAAACTTATACAACACATTACTGTACTGAATACGGTAGGCAACTGTAACACAATGGTATTTGTGCATTTAAACATACCTAACCACAGTAAAGTATAGTAGGGCCGGGGTGGCGCCTACGGCTCAATGGGTAGCGCGCCAGCCCCGTATACCAAGGGTGGCGGGTTCAAACCCGCCCTGGCCAAACTGCAACAAAAAAATAGCTGGACATTGTGGCGGGCACCTGTGGTCCCAGCTGCTCAGGAGGCTGAGGCAGGAGAATTGCCTAAGCCCAGGAGTTAGAGGTTGCTGTGAGCTGTGATGCCTGATGCCACAGCACTCTACTGAGGAGGACATAGTGAGACTATGACTTTAAAAAAAAAAAAGGGAGGTTGGGGTAGAGGGAGGGTAATTGGTGGGGCCACACCTATGGTGCATCTTAGAAGTGTACAGGCAAAACTTACTAAATGCAGAATACAAATGTCTTCCTACAATAACTAAGAAAATGCCATGAAGGCTATGTTAAACAGTTTGATAAAAACATTTCAGATTATATATGAAACCAGCACATTGTACCCTTTGATTGCACTAACGTACGCAGCTATGATTTAATAAAAAAAAAAAAAAATACACACACACACACACACACACATATATAGTAGGGCCGGGTGCAATGCCTCACGCCTGTAAGCCTAGCACTCTGGCAGGCCGAGACAGGTGGATTGCCTGAGCAAATAGGTTCAAGACCTGCCTGAGCAAGAGTGAGACCCCCGTATCCAAAAATAGCCGGGCATTATGTCGTGTGCCTGTGGTCCCAACTACTTGGCAGGCTGAGGCCAGAGAATAGCTTGGGCCCAAGAGTTAGAGCTTGCTGAGAGCTTTGACAGACAGCACAGCATTCTACCCAGGGTGACAGCTTGAGACAAAAAGTCTGAAAGTAAGACTCTGTCTCAAAAAAAATAATTAAAATAATAAAGGGGGGAAAAAGACAAGGATCTGGAAACTGTATTTCCTTACCTGTATATTCTTTGTAAATCAGATGCTAACACTCCAATGTCCACGTATTTTCCACATCTGTTACTGGTAAGGTACTAAAACATAAAGTTTACCAAATATAAAATGCTCAATATTTTCAAATCTAGATATTTTAATCAACAACTAAGAGACTCAGTTATTTGAACACATTAACCATCAATGTAAACTCTTCATTAATAAAGCATATCAGAAACATAAATAAAAATCATCAAATAATAGTGAAGTCTTGGCTCGGTGCCTGTGGCTCAAGCAGTTAAGGCGCCAGCCACATACACCTGAGCTAGTGGGTTTGAATCCAGCACAGGCCTGCCAAAACAACGACAGCTGCAACCAAAAAATAGCCAGGTGTTGTGGTGGGAGCCTGTAGTCCCAGCTACTTGGGAGGCGGAGGCAGGAGAATGGCTTAAGCCCAAGAGTTGGAGGTGGGTGTGAGCTAGGACACTATAGCACTCTAGTGCTGTCTTAAAAAAAAAAAGAAATACAGATACAGTAGGACCTCCATAGTTGCCCACCTCCTTAAGTTAAGCAGGTACATGCATCAATCAGTACAGTAGACCTAGTTCCTTATGTTGACCATCTCCATATGTTGACCAGTTTGTTATAGTCCCTTCAGTGGTCAACTTACAAAGGTTCTACTGTTATATTAATTTTCCTTAGTTTTTTTTTTTTTTTGTAGAGACAGAGTCTCACTTTACTGCCCTCAGTAGAGTATAGTGGCGTCGCACAGCTCACAGCAACCTCCATCTCCTGGGCTTAGGCGATTTTCTTGCCTCAGCCTCCCGAGTAGCTGGGACTACAGGCATCCACCACAACACCTGGCTATTTTCCTGTTTTTTGCAGTTCAGCCGAGGCTGGATTTGAATCCGCCACCATCGGTATACAGACCCAGCACCCTACTCGATGAGCCACAGGAACTGCTCAATTTTCCTTAGATTTTTGTTTGTGTGTGAGACCCTGCAGGGGTCAAAAACATGTATGAACATTTTAAATGATGTTATCTATGTATTACTTTTTTCTTTCTTTTTTTGAGACAGTCTCACTTTGTCACCCTTGGTAGAGTACCATGGCATCACAGCTCACAGCAACCTCAAACTCTTGGGCTTAAGCGATTCTCTTCCCTCAGCCCCTCCCCCCCCAAGTAGCTGGGACCACAGGCACCCGCCACAATGCCTGGCTATTTTTTGGTTGTAGTTGTCATTGTTGTTGGGCAGGTCTGGGCTGGATTTGAACCCACTAGCTCTGGTGTATGTGGTTGGCACCCTAGCGCTGAGCTATAGGCACTGAGCCTATGTATTACTTTCAAAGCTAAATTATGGGCCTCTGTGCCCGTAGCACAGTGGTTACAGCACTAGCCACATGCACCAAGGCTGGCGGGTTCGAACCTGGACTCGGCCAGCTAAACAACAATGACAATTGCAACAAAAAAAATAGCTAGGTATTATGGTGGGCACCTGCAGTCCCAGCTAATTGGGAGGCAGAGGCAAAAGAATCACTTAAACCCAAGAGTTTGAGGTTGCTGTGAGCTGTAACGCCACAGCACTCTACCGAGGGTGACATAATAAGACTCTGTCTCAAAAAAAAAAAAGCTAAATTATGGTAACAATATATAGTATGACGTTCACTGAAAAGACGGCATCAATCAAATGCATGTTTACCATCACCACCCTGTGGGTAGGACAGTCAAAGCAAATGGCAGAAGCAAGGTTATTGTTTGAGAAGGACAAGACCATTTTGAAGTGGTATTTGAAATTTGACAACTTTGTGGAAGTACAATGACAATGGAGGCGTGACTATGCACCAGAACCTCCAACGCCCTAACAAATGCACACATTCAAGGTAAGTTTGAGACACATGGTGCTGTGCGTGGTGTGCACAAAGGAAGATCCAGAAGGTGCTGCACAGTGAGAAGTCTTGCTTCCTCTGCTATGGTGTTGGAACAGTTTACGTGGTCACCACAGAAGTCCACCGAACAATGTACATGTGACCCAGGAATTAGCAGAACAAACATATGACACATCGTTAAAACAGCAAAACGGAAGGTTTTCATCCCAAGATTATTACATGCACCGAGACATTAGAGCTTACCTCCATGAGCATTTGCCAGAGGTTAGGATAAAGAGGTGTGGTTGTTTTCCCCACGTTCTCCTCACTTAACACCCCTTGACTTCCACCTATGGGGGACCTCAAAAAATGCAGTATCTGGTAGAAAACTGGCTACTCTGGCAGTGCTGTGCAGCAATACAAGTGGACACTTTGGTCAACATTGCTCAAGCAGCCGTTGGCCACATCAGAAGCATGTGATTGCTGGTGGTAACCGCTTTGAGCACTTCTTGTAATTTCATAACTCAATGTGGCTTGTATGCATTTTGTGTTATTGGTATATACTGAGTATTATAATTTTTTTTTCTTTTTTGAGACAAAGTCTCATTTTTTTTTTTTTTGTGACAGAGCCTCAAGCTGTCACCCTGTGTAGAATGCCATGGCCTCACAGCTCACAGCAATCTCCAACTCCTTGGCTCAAGCAATTCTCCTGCCTCCACCTCCCCAGTAGCTGGGACTACAGGCACCCACCACAACACCCAGCTATTTTTGTTGCAGCCATCAGGTGTTTGGTGGGCCCAGGCTGGTTTCGAACCCACCAGCTCAGGTGCATGTGGCTGGCGCCTCAGCCACTTGAACCACAGGCGATGAGCCGACAAAGTCTCACTTTGCCGCCTCCAGTAGAGTGGTGTGGTGTCTTAGCTCCCAGCAACCTCAAACTCCTGGGCTCAAGCGAGTCTCTTGCCTCAGCCTCCCAAGCAGCTACAGTCTACAAATTTTAAGGGATTACAGGCACCTGCCAGAACACTTGGCTATTTTTTAGAGACGAGGTCTCGCTCTGTCTCAGGCTGGTCTCAAACCCATGAGCTCAGGCAATCCACCTGCCTCAGTCTCACAGAGTGTTAAGATTACAGGTGTAAGCCAAGGCACCCGGCCTCCCTTAATTTTAAATTATACTTGATATGAGTGTATCTCATACCTGCTGCAAGTCGAAATGCTCCCTGATGGCAACAGAAATCAAACCACTTTAATATGCTACATTTTAGGGCAATCATTATGCAGCAAGTTATTTAATATACGACTTAAAAGAAGGCAAATGTACTACTTGTGGGAAAATATCTAAAATACATAACTAAGGGCTGGGTGAGATTGCTCACACCTGTAATCCTAGCACTCTAGGAGGCTGAGGTGGTTGGATTGCCTCGGCTCATGGGAAGGCCAAGATCCCACCTCTAAAAATAGCTGGGCGTTGTGGCAGGTATCTGTGGTCCCAGCCACTTGGGAGGCTGAGGCAAGAGGATGGCTTGAGTCCAAGAGTTTGAGGTTGCTGTGAGCTATGATGCCACGGCACTCTATCAAGAGTAATAAATTGAGACTCTGTCTCAAAAAATAAAATAAAATACATAACTAATCCTAAAGATTATGGGATAAAAATAATATAAAATACATAGGCAAGTGGAAAAAGCAAATTAGTCTATGTGACTTTCAAAAACATGAATACCTATGTGTCTCTATGCACACAAAATTTTTATTTTTACTTTATTTATTTATTTTTTTTGAGACAGAGCCTCAAGCTGTCACCCCGGATGGAGGGCTGTGGCATCATAGCTCACAGCAACCTCCAATTCCTGGGCTCAAGCGAGTCTCCTGCCTCCACCTCCCAAGTAGCTGGGACTACAGGCACCCGCCACAACGCCCGGCCATTTTTTGATTGCCGTCATTGTTGTTTGGTGGGCCCGGGCTTCAAACCCGCCAGCTCAGGTGTACGTGGCTGGCGCTTTAGCCCGTTGAGCCGCAGGCGCCGAGCCTGGAGGAGTATTGCATCTTAACAGTATGAAGTCTTCTAGTCCATGAATATAGAATATTTTTCCATTTATTTACATCTTCCTTAATTTCTTTCCATGTTTTGTAGTTTTTTGGTATATAAGTTTTCAGTCTTCTTTTGTTCTATTTGTTACTATTTTATTCGTTCTAGTACTACTATAAATAAGACT